>JAQIVZ010000462.1:0-66047 GCA_034700945.1 Arrhopalites spinosus
ATCATCACTTGAAGGGACGATGGGAGGAGACTGAGATGGAGTTGACATGAGGTCAACATTTGGAGAAGATTCTTCTTTTTCACAAAGGGATAATTAAATTGTTGTTTTATTAAAATGAGAATTTCTGGCAGAGAAAAAATTTATTTTGACGGCCAAATTATATCTCCTAAAATAATTCACTTTTAGTAAGAAGGGGTCTGTGGGGTCTGCGGAGTCTGTGGAGTCTCTGGAGTCTCTGGAGTCTGCGGAGTCTGTGGAGTCTGCGAGTCTGTGGAGTCTGCGGAGTCTGTGGAGTCTGCGGGTCTGTGCTTTATCACGACCCGACACACACACATGGAAAGAGTTGGCGGGAAGCCAAAAATTGTTGGATTGTCAACTCTAATGAAATTTTTAAACTTGATTCTACATCTGGTTTCATTTTTTCCAGTCAATTAGGAGGGAGATTTTATGTCGGCAGCGCAAAAAAAATTGATAATTTTAGACTCATTTCTTGTTGTCAAGCTCAGAAAGTGAACATTTTTATTTTTGTGGTGAACTCCATTTTCCCTGTTCTTGTGCCACAGTTTTGAAAACAAGGCCTACTCAACAATGTACCAGAGCCATGGCTGATTATTGGTTATTTGCCATAATTATTATATTTAATATTTAAATAAATCCCGGCAACAGTGGTGTCTCTAGACTCTAGAGAGACAAAATGGCGACAAAATGGACGCTGGCGTCCACAACACTTGATTTGACTGCCCAACAAATTAAATGGATTAAAACTATCTCGCCCACTGACCCAAGTGGTCACCCGGGGATTTGTGTATTGACAGAAAAGAATCAACTAATTTATTTTGAAGTGGATAGAACCCGCCCAAAATTAAGAATTGAGCGCCTTTGGTCCCACTCATTTTCCCCAGATGGCCCCATCTCAATTTTGTATGTAGGCAGTGAGTCCCTACAGGCCAGTTCAACTTCAGGGACACTGACAAATGAGAGACTTGTGGTGACAAAGGAGTCACGTGGCTTGGTATTTTACACTAAAGTGGGTCAAAATCTCCATGAGCTTGGAGTTGACGATCGGTTCCATGATGTGAGACTAAATCCCGCGCATAAAATAAATTTTGAAGAATCCTTCATCATTGGCAATATTTTTTGTTCTACCGAGGACGGTCCAGGTTCACTTGGAGCTATTTTAGTTGGAGGTCAAAGTAAAGTGTACATGGTGTCATTGGAATCTCTCTCTTCTCAAGAAAGCGACGACTACCCCCTCTGGGAAGGAACCATTGAAATTCCCCCAGAATTAAAAAATCCCCATCAAATTTGGATTTGTCAACGGCCCCAAATGGGCCAATCTCCACTTGGGTGGTTTATTGTAGTGCAGGAAAATGACAAATTGATTGTGTTTCAACTAAATTGTGTAAATAAATTTGAAAAATTTGGTCAGCTGACCCTTTCTCGTTCTGGATCAAATACGGCGGGCGTGGGATATTCAAAACTGGCGGAACCACCTCAATTTTTTTTGGTTCCCACAAAAAATGGATTTAGTCTTAACATTTACATTAAATTGAAGAACCTCAGTCTCGTGTATGAGTACAATAGAGATGGCGCCAGCAGATATTTTCGACCAAAATCTCATTTTTATTTTGACCATGAGGGCCCTCTTCCAATAAGAGAGAAAACTATGCAAAATTTTTGTATCTTTCAAAATGACCAGATTCAAAATTATTCAAATCAAACAAACAATTTTGAGCTCATCCCGGTCAGTCTCCCTCCCCAACTGGTGACCCCGCTAGGAGGGGATTTGGTGAGGGGAAATGAAGGGACTAAAATTCTTCTTGTTTATGACAAAAACGGAGAGATTCTCGTTCATGAAATTGAGTCAAAATTTGTAAGGAATTCAACAATCGTCGAGGAGGAAGATGCCTGGGATTTGACACCAAGTCCAAGGATAAAACCCAAACAAATTATACCAATAGACAAAACCCGGGAGTCCTCAATGACAGATCGGAGAATATTGATGGAAATCACACCCCAAAAATTAGCTGAGTCACTACAAATTCAGAGTGGCCAAATCAATTTCATGTTGCCTCTCATCCCTGAAATTGGTTACAATTTAATGTATGAATCTGGTCTATCCAGTTCACCAAATTCTTACCAAAATCTCCTCAACAATTTTATGGACTGGCAGTTGAGTCAAACTCCCCACGTCATTCTTGACCCGGGTAGCTCTTCTGTGACCTTCTCCAGTGACTATAAATATTACCTGATTTTGGAGAACCAAGCTCTTCAATTAATCCCCAAAATTGAACAAACTGAACAGAATTGGCGCCATTTTGAAATAAAATCCCAGACCAGAAGGAATTCAGGATTTGATCAAATTAAATTTAATTGTAGTCAAAATTCCTGGATTTTTAAATCTCCCACCATGACCCTTCAATTTGGACATGACGAAAAAGTCCCTGAGAGTGAACGAAGTGTTATTTTTAAACACGAAAAATTAAATTATGTCAGCCAAACTAAAATGGCCATCGAGTGGTATTTAGTCTCAAAATTAAATATTTACACGGGTCAAACATTTACTTACAATTACATTCAACAAATGACCTCTAAGCCAGATTCTCAAATAACTGAGGTCAATATTTGGCTCAAGTCGGTCCAAGCGACTGCTCAAGATGAAAATAAAATGTCAATTAATTTTGACGTGGCTCCCTCTTTCCTCCTCCACGGCTACTTCGTCGTCACTCCAGAATACCGTCAAGAGGTCAAATTTGACTACAACAATGAATTGACCTCAATTTCCCAAAATTTGAATGGAGAATGGCGCAAAATTTTAATATTTTCTTACACAAAAACAACCAAAAAAAGTCCACTCGGCGAAGACCAAATTGAGACCATTTTGTTGAGTGAAATTGAAATGCCAGAATTAAAAACAAAAATTTTGTATAAATTTGCAAACCCGCCTTTACCACCAAAACCGTGGAATGAGATTGGTCTCAAAAATTCAAAAATGGCCGTTCATGGATTTGGCTTCTCAGTGGTGGCCCATGAGAATTTTTTGAGTTTTTACAAACACACAAATGGTTCCATCGAGACCCTTCAATTTGAATCTGGGTCAAGTAAAATGGACTTGACCATGAATCCCACAAATAATTGTGTCTTCCTCACCCTGTACAAAAACAACAATGTCAAAGTGCAAGCCTACTGTTGTCTTCTAACTAACAATTTGAATGAATTTAAATGGAAATTAGAAAAGGAAATTAATTTTAATGACGTCACTATTTTGTCAGATCGAACTGGCTCATTTTTTATTCAAAAAAATAATCAATTACAACTCTACACTTGGCATGACACTAAAAATGACAAAGGTGTGAGTGTGACCCAGATTGGGGAATGGCGTTCATCAACAGCGCCATCTACCTCGAATCCATACAAAAATATTAAACTTGATGGTTCAATTTTAGTTTGGACCGAAGAAATTT
The DNA here is from genome assembly GCA_034700945.1 of Arrhopalites spinosus. Taxonomy (NCBI): domain Eukaryota; kingdom Metazoa; phylum Arthropoda; class Collembola; order Symphypleona; family Arrhopalitidae; genus Arrhopalites; species Arrhopalites spinosus. Next base: position 3,465 of record JAQIVZ010000462.1, read on the forward strand.
CATCTTCATCAACAATCAAAATAAATTGGCTTCAAAAAAATGGGGACACCTGGAACTGGTCTAATTTGAGGTCATTTGTCCTTCAAAATCGGTCAAATTGTTCCAATTTTTTTGTCAATCATTTTGACCTCGGTAGCAAAAGTGAAGCCAATATAAAACAATATTTTGAGAGCATGCGATTGAGCATCCACCAAAATTTAATATTATTAACTTCTTGCACCCTCCAGTCTAAAGAATGGACTATAGACACAATCCTTGACTTAGTTATCCTTGGTAAAAATGGAAGTATAGTCAGTAGCCCTAGTTTAAGGGTTGAGCAACAAAATGTGAGGGATTTGAGTCATTCTCATAGTTTAGACGATGGTGAGAAAATTGTATTCAAATATCAAAAATCGGGTCAAAAATTTCTGGTCAAGATTGAGGGTCGGACTAAACAACACAGTGATGGCTATACAAAATCATTTGTGGATGCAGAGAAAACTAAAGACTTAAAATTTAGTTTGATTGAATTTGATAATTATCGTACTCAAATTTTTAGTGGAGAGTCCATTTGGATTGGTCAAAATAAAAAAATTGAGTTTAATGGGGTCACCTGGGTCACTAGTAAGTTGAGTGAGAATGACAAGAATAAATTTATGGGTCACTCACCCATAAGTCTCACTCTCCCACAGAGTGACCTCACTCTGAGGAAATTGAACGACAAGGACAATTTTAAAATCTACAATGGGGACAACACTTTCCTGGGTATGGGTACAAATAATTCGAGTCACGTGGCTAATTTTTATCCTATTTACATGGCGGCCAATTCAAAATCTCTTGAAATAACTATTCTTGAATTTACTTCAAGTTCAAGACCAAAGTCTAAAAAAATTTCCAATTATGAAACGCTCCCTAATGAAACTCTACTCCCTGCCCTCTGTGGGCCACAAGTATTAGTGAGTGAGTCTGAAACAAAAACAATTTTAAGAACAATTACTTTTATACCACGCCCCGTCCTACAACAAATTCAAATTTTGACCTCTCCCCGTCTTGAAAGAAAAACTGGGTACAATTTTTCCCGTCCAAAACTATTGGCTAATGGTCAGTTTGTTTTTGAGAACAGGAGAATTTCACCTGGTGACAATCAACGAGACTACGGATGGATTGACTATTCCAGCTTGAGTGGGGATGGTAAAATTTTTGATGGTGATGGTAACTTTTTGAAAACTCTGAGCACACCACGGGGTCAACAGGAGTCGGAGGCGTCTTCTGGTGAGGAAGAGAACAAACTGTTGGATAAATCAGAAACATTTTTAATTACAAATTTACAACATTTAAATCCCGATTCATGTCAAATGGGTTTTATGGGATTTGAAGACTACGAAAAAAAGGCAACAGCTCCAAATTGTCCTTCTTGGTCTTTTGATAAAGGTCAAGTGGTGAGAAATCAATTTCGGTTGACGGGTCAAAATTACCTTCAACTTAATGGGACTCAATTGGTAACTGAATTTGATGTTTTAGACAAGACAAATTACATAATTTCGGCTTGGATTCGAGCGCCCTCTATTAATATTCATGAGGGAGTCAGTCCTGTAATGAAAGTACAGTTGAAGGATCAAAAATTGACTTGGTTGAGTAAAATCCTCATTCAAAATGGCGGGTGGAATTTACTTCAAATTAATGTTCTACATTCAGAGCTCATGGCCTTCAAAAAATTTTCTAAGGAATTCAAAGCTTCAAAGCAAGCCACTGCCAACGAAGAACCCCAAGATCGCTTGTCTCTGATTTGTAAAGGAGACCACGTGGACATTGACCACATATTTTACGCCCCCTGGACATGGAATTCTGAAATTTTTGTGACTAATCCTGAGACATTTCAACAAACAGAAAAAATATTGGGCCGATCTGGTCTCATTACTAGAATTAAATACGATTACAATCATGAACCATTTTTTTTAGTTAATAGCAAAAACCAAATTTTGTCACTCCAATTAAAAAATCATGTGGTCAACTCTCAAGGATTATTGAGTACCGCCAGATTTGAATCTTTACAAGATCCTGGATGGCTTGAGGGTTGTGAAAATCCTCAAAGTCAAGCTTTGGAAGTAGACGACGTTAATAAATGGAAAATTTCACCATTTAAAATTCGACATTTTGAAGAGACTGAAAATTTAATTAAATTTAAATTTACCACTCAAAATAATTCTTATCTTCTCCAATTTACTTTTGATCTTCATAGACCCGATTCTCAAGTGAAAATTTTAATAAACAACAAAATGATTGGGAATATCCATTACCTTGTAAATGATCGACCTTTGATGATCTTTGACCTTGGAAAGGGTCCACCCTCTGCTTCGTGTCAACTGACCAAAACCTCTCAAAAAGGAATGGTCACAGTGATAATTCTGGATGACCGAATATTTATTTGGTTGAACAAGGATTTGATTTGTGACGCACTATTGAAAATGGATTTAAATTCGAATTTGCCATCTCTTTTAATTTTTGGTCACGTGTACATTAGTGACATGGTAATTATGCCTCGACCAAAGGTCACCGTGTCATATTCCTCCATTTTGGGTGATAAAATACAAGAAATTGCAGTCATGTCAAGAAATTCTGCCAAAATATCTCAAATTCTTTATGACAATCTGGGTCGGAGTGAGGGCATGACCAAGCCAACAATTTTAAATTTCCCGGCAAATTCAAATGAAAAATTATTGGAATTTCGCTCAAATTTTGTGTCAGGTCTTCGTAAATTTACTCAAGTTCAAATTCAGGGGGAAGTGGATCTTCTCAATGAAATTGACGGGGGGTTTCCAACGACGCTAGTTCAATTTCGGGATAAATCATTCATCGAAGACCTAAAAGCTGAGGGAATGCCCGGAAAAGATTTTTCAATCGGAGGGAAATTTGAAACTCGGTATGAACCGGAACCTAACGCCTTGGTCAAAACTTTATTCCCGCCAGGATTAGAACAAGTTGGATTCAAGTATAGAACAAGTAAAACTTGGAGTGGCTACGAGCAAACGACAGTCTACACTAAAAATGATGGCGACCAAATTAGAGCCTCTTTTGCCATCACCCCTAGCGGCAAAAATTTGGTCGCAACTTACGATTATGATGATACGGGAAATTTAATTACTGCCTACTCCCCCCAATTTCATTCAAATTTCAAAACAGTTTTCAAATTCAAAAAATGGGATCAACTCCGATCTGAATCCTCATTCCCGCCAAAATCCCTCGCCACTTTTTACAAATATGACGACCACAATCGTCTCATTCAAAAATCCCACCCTGACTCGGGCATCACTGATTTTTTCTATGGGCGGGAAGACAGTTCAGATTTTGAAAATATTCTTTATAGTGTACACAGAACGAGAGACAAAATTAATGAGATTGATTCTATCATTTATTTTGAATATAAAAGTCCAGATGGCTCTATCAGTGAAGCTGGAATTTTGTCAAATTTTAATTCAACCGCCACTCCTGGAACAGTCCTTGACTCTCCTTTTGAAAAAATTTCACAAAATTTAATTCAAGAAAAGAAAAATAGTGAAATTGGGAACGTATTTCTGAAACAAGATTTAATTATCTCGAAATTCGGGAACAATAGCACAAATCTCCAGGATCATTTGGAGACAATTGAGTATGATAAAGCAACCGAGAACATTCTAGAACGTACCATTGTCTATCCTACCAAACCTGGAATGGCCGCGCTGTTAATTTCAACTCAATTCGACTACACTGCCACAGGTGATCGACTACGGAGTGTCAAAGTCCCTTTTGAAGATTTCTTTATTTTGTACACTTACAATTCAATTGGTGAAATGACCCAAATTTCCCTCCAAAATTTGACTAAAGAATACCACGTGGCACACTTTGAATATTCTGCTAATGGTCGAGTCAGTCGAGAACGACTGCATGGTTTCGATACAAAAAGTGTGATTGATACAGAAATATCCTACAATTCCCCAGGCTACCCGCTTCAATGGAAAAATCAGTTTTTAGAGGATTCCATCTCCTACACCGACCAAGGATACGGGGACACCAGCAGTGGGTCACCAAGCTCTGTGATGAGTACCATTTCGATGAGATTCTGGACTAATCCGGATGCCTCAGTTCAAACCAAGGATTTCATCGAATCTGGAATTGACTCCAATTTAGCAATTTCATGTCACAACAAGTTTGTCGAGTACGGCTACATCAAAGAAGAAAAAATTGCTAAGATGCTCCGCCCCCTAAATTCAAATTTACCACTTGCATGCTATCAAGGAGAACAAGGAGAAAAGTTTATGCGGGTATTTTCAGAAAAAATATTGAAGACAGCGGGTCATCCTTGGGGATTTAATTACCAATATGGTCCTCACAAAGATTTGATAAAATCAAAATTCATTGTTTTTGAAAAAGAACGCCATCTACCATGTTCTCAACCACTTACACTGAACAGTTTGACAGACCAACTCAAGGATGGGGCTTCGCCCCAACTGGTACAAGGACTGTGGACTGAATTGTTGAGTCAAGGATTTGTTGGAAAAGGCGGGGAAAGTGGGATTTCGTCCTTGGTTCATGGTAAAAAGGGAATTTCCATGGTAAACTTGGAATTGGTAGACAATTTAAATCAATTTTTAGACAGCGCCCACTCCTACGTCGACAATTTGGCCAACTACTTGGCTTCCATGTTGGATCAAGAGATGACGAGTAAATTACTTGAACACCAATTACAAAATTGGGACCCATCAATACAAAATTTGAATGGAGAGTCACAAATTATTATGAATTTTTTAACCAGTAATGGCTACCTTAATGGTACAGCCGTAACTGACAAAATATTGGCACCACAATTTTATCAAATTTTAACTAGCTTGGGATTACGACCACAATTGATGCGTGAAATATTCTCAACATTTCAATCCTTCTTTGACTGTTCAATCAACTCATCACCCTTTGACCTCCAAGTTTATGATACAGACTACAATGGAAATTTTAAGGTCATCCATCAAGGCTCAACTCGTGTCCAAATGGACTATGTCAAAGATACCAATCAACTTGCTTCCATCAAAATGACCACTTGGGGTCAAACTAAAGAATATAAAATAACTCATGATTCTTATGGAAATTTGAATTCCGCGCCACACAAAAATATCGATTCTATTATTTACCACGTGTTGACAGCCAAACCTTTGATAATGAACCTGAGTGATGGTCGAATTCTAAAATTTCGATATGATTTCAAAGGTGAAAGAGTCTCCAAAGAAGTTTGGTCATCCCAAGGTCAATTGTTGACTAAAGTCAAGTACCTCAGTAGGGATCATAGAGGTCGTTGTCTAGTCGAAGAAAAATGGACTTTCCCTTCCCCTGACCTCCCCCCACGAATTGAGTCGACCATGTTCATTTATGGGCCGAGTGAGAGAGGCCTTATTGGATTTATTCGAAATGGGAATTTGTACAATGTCTTCACAGACAACATTAATTCAGTCCGCTTGGTTGTCTTGAATGGTCAAGTGGTGGCCAGTTACGACTATTTTCCTTACGGTACCCTTATGAATGAGTACAAAGGTCACGAGGCTGACATTAGATACAGATTCTCTGGGCAAGAATATGATGAAGAGACGGGGCTCTATAATTTCCATTCAAGAATCTACGACCCTACACTCGGTCGGTTTTATCAAATTGACCCAGAAGAACAATTTTTCAGTCCTTACAAGTACGCTGGGAATTCCCCATTGAATTCAATTGACCCGGATGGTAAATTCATTTTTACCCTCATTGCCTGTATCACTTTAGCCGTCGTTGGAGCTTACGTGGGCGGGTCATCCGCAAATAATTCATGGAACCCAGCCAAATGGAATTGGGAAAGTCCGAGCACATGGGTGGGCATTGTCATGGGTGGGGTGACAGGAGCTCTCATTCCCATCACAGGGGGCGCTTCCATCACAGCCTTGTCTGGAGTAGTGGGGAGTACTACACTGGCTACGTTGACTGTAGGTGCCATTGGAATTGGAGGGGCTTACGTGATGACCTCGGCAGCAAATGGGAATTGGAATCCTGGAAAATGGGATTGGGAAAACCCGGGAACGTACAATGCCCTCTTTTCTGGTTTTGCCATGGGAATCGCATTACCAGCGGGAGTTTCAAATTATCATTCAGTCTACACTTCTCTCACTACTGGATGGAAGGTAGCCTTCGTTGGTGGTACTGTGTCCCTTGGTGTGGGCATGGGCTGGGTTTCCGCCGCTGCTGTCAACAATAATGACTTTAATCCCGCCAATTGGGATTGGAGTAATCCCGCCACCTACGTCAACTTCGTAACTACTGGTAATTTATTTTTAAAAATGGCTCCAAAATTTTATTAAATAAAGTGTTTTGAAATAGGAGTGGGCATCACACTTGGCGGGGCATCTGTTGTGGACTCGGGGAAATATTTGGCCAAACAGTTCAAACTTTTCACACCAGGTTTTGCCAACATGTCAAAATCAATGTTTAAGTCCATGAAAGAACTCATTAAATTTGGCAAAGAAAATGCAGGAGCAGGAAAAGCTTTTGGGAAAACAATTGGCGTTTTTACTGCCGTTGGAATGTCATCCTACATGGCCGTTGCTGCCGCAACTGATGATTGGTTGGCACGTGACTGGTCACAGGCAGGGACTAGCGTGGCCTTCATAGATGGATTCTGGGGTGGATGGATAGGTCAGAATTCTGCCAAAAGAGCTTCAAGTAAAATCTCTGAATTTTCAAAACAGAGGAAAGTCAACAAATTCAATAAATTTAAAGCCCTCTACAAGAACGCTGTGGACACGGCGTTCACAAATTTAAAAAATCTTTTTGAAACTCAAACAAATCCCCTTGACCCCGTCAGTGGTCCCTCTGGTAAACTACCGAGAGTGACTGCAGCAATTGGTAATGACAAATGGGTTATGGTGGGGTTTTCTGGATTGGAACAAGACTCAATTGGTGGGGTCATGTTCATTGACCTCGAAAATAATTTTAGTAGGCAGATACAGCTTGAGGCTAATCAAATATTTCCGGACCGAAGAGAAACTGTCACGGGAGTGCCATCTACAGATCGTCGAATCTTTGATTTTATCCAGGGTGAGAGGGACTCGATAATGTCTCAGTTTTTGGACAATGGTGACCTCGCTACAAGAATTCAGGGTCCAATCGACCTCACAGTTACCAGGGTACTGGATTCGTTACCTCCTACATCGACCCTAAGAGCCGATTTAGACCTCAACGTTTTGCATCAGAGTTTCCTCAAACAAATCACTGACACCACAGAGTCACTTCTTGTGGGGCGTAGCACAGTCGAGGTCAACAATGTCGTGACCCACTACAAAGATCTTCCAGAATCAGTTTGGGTTCAAGAGTATCAAAAAAGTATGCGGCGTGAAGGGGACATTCAGAGCACAGTAGCCAAAAAACTGCTCGATCAACTCGTCCTCGATCACGACCTCCCACAAGTCCTTGGTGAAAGCGTCTCAGGAGCCCAGAGGGAACTGAAGAGACTGCAAAAGGACAACAAAAAATTAAACCAAAAGGACAATCCGGAATTGTACAATTTGAATGACAGAAAGTACACAGAAATTGAGAATGAACTGACAAATACAATTCGTAAACAAAAAATGAAAGACGTCCATAAATTAAGGGAGACCATCATCGATGAGGCTTCACCTGAAATTTCTAAAATTATAAGGGATTATTTGTTAATTGAAAAACAGTATAAATTCATCCCACAAGGATGGAGTGCCGCTAATTGTGCAGAGGCTCATGCCATGAGTGCCATCACAGAAGCGAGTAGACTTTTTGGTCAACAAATTGATCCAAAAATTATGACTCAGCTCAAACTGGAAAATGTCAAATATCTCGCCTCTTACTATACTAAAGATTTGGCTAGTGTTGACCGATGTCCGCAATGTCAGATGACGACAGTTCAAAAGCCAGTGGGCGAGCTCAAATTTGTTTTTACAGAAAATCAGTGGGTCAATCAAATCGAGGGGTTTCAACAATTATTGGCTGCATCGGCAAAAGGAGACAAGGGTGCGCGGGAATTTTATCCGTTTTATGATTGGGGAAATCGAAATCGTACTTTAGAAATAAATTCTCCTGCCCAAAGTCCAGCTTTGAGACTGTCAAATCAATTGGTGGTTGATGAAGCAAATATTTCGAGCTTTGTCAAGCATGCGCCGTATACTAGTGGCGCTGGTGGGAAAAGAGACAATGGAATTATTCAAAAAATTAAATATTTAATTGTGGATCAGTTTATGGAATATTTCAATCCTCAAATTCATCTGCCATCGAGTCTCTCTTTTGAACAAATAAATTCTCACAAGGGGACACCACAGCCTTCAATGGATAGGTGTGTCCCATTTTTGAGACTTGGATCACTTTATTCTCTTGATGGGTTTACCTGCTTCACTTCTACAGGGTCAGTTGCGGTCATTTCAAAATCAGATTCCCCATTTCCAAGTTTGCCTTCTCCAAATAGTTTTAAAGCTTTTGAACAACCAGCGTCCTCTTGGGACTATGCAAAAACCGAATGTCAATTTTTGGGCTCTTGGTATGGTCAAAAGTCATCTTTTTGTGAAGGACGAAGGACAAACATAATATTCACGCCTTTTGAACAATCAATGTCATTTGATAAAATTAATGACCAGCTCCTTCTTCTTCTTGTCGCTCAAAATTTATTTACAAATTGGCGGGCTCCAATTTCCTTTCAAAATGATGAATTTGTTGGGAGACAAATGAAATATGATGGGGTTCAATTCACTCAAATTGTGAGCGATTGGACAGCCAAATTAAATAAAATAAAATTGCGGGTCAATAAATTGAGAAAAAATGATCACACTAAATTTTATACTTTTGCGCTGTTTATGATTGAAGACTTGGAAGAGGAAATGTTTGAATTGAGGTTAAATAAATTAACACAAAATCAAGTCACAGAATTTGATGAACGTTTGGAAGCATTGGAAGCAGAAATTGGGGAGGCGGAGCAAATTTCTGAAGAACAAATTCAAAATGCAGCTCCTCCCTTGGAAAAAGTGGGGGGTCATTTTTGGGACATGTTAATTCATAGTTTTAGTGTGTGACTCAATAATAAAATGAAAAAAATGAAGTTTTAATTGTTGTCAATTAAATTAATGTTTGAAAATTGACATGATTATTTTCAAAAACTGTCTAATGTCTACGTCATCCTCCGGTTGATTCAAGTGTTACTAAGCGCCGCCAAATATTTCAATTTAAATCATTTCTCAATCCATTTGATTTGCGCCATTAGTTTCCTCGCGGCTATTTTCATGACTAATCGCTTTTTTGTTGTGGGGCCCAATTTGAATTGTACAATTTTTAATTCTTTATTCCACAATGAACAAGAGGTTGAGTTTGGTGAATTGTTAAAGTTATTTTTTTAAATATTTTTTTTGCAGAAATTAAATTTCAGTTCAGTTTCAATTTCAGGACACTTTCCTAAAAGGAAAAGTGTCTTAAGCTGGGGAAACTGTTCGCCTTTTCATGGGTGAAATTTCAATGTAAAAAAGTTTTCCCTGCAGCGGCATGGGGTTGCTATAGCAAATTCCACTTCACATTGAAATTTCACCCGGGATATGAGAACAGTTTCCCGACCTTTAGGCTAAGCCCCCACGCCCTCTGTTGGCCATTTGGAAGTATAATTTACAAGAATTGATGGTACTCACCTTGGCACCAGTAGCTGTGATTATACCAATTAGTGTGGTTGGAGTATATTGTTTACACCCCACAAGACTCCATATTTTGTACTCGGGCCTTCCTCCATCTTGGCAAAGTCGGGCGGCATTTTTGGGGCTTTTGGGATTCGAATTTTATTTTGTTGCACACGTCGTTTTTGAAAATGTGTAAAAGGAAAAAAGTTGAAGCACAGTGTACAAACCATTATGTTCAAGTTCAACGTCAATTCTCACAAATGCAGTGTTGGCAGGACGTTTTGTCCGTCCGTCCAAAATGGACAAAACTGGACAAAATGAAACTCAAAAGTGGACAAAACGGACAAAATGGACAAAAGTATTTTTGACCTCTTGTCAAGGTCAAAAGAGTCAACTTTCTGCAATAATCCAAAAGACAAAGTTGTAGTTTACACTTCTTTGTCTAATTTTGTATTTTTTCCAATTTTTCATCTGCGATAGGTCTTTACCAGAGGTCATTTTATTCTGAAGATCAACTGTGAGGTCAGGAAATTTTTCTGACCTTTTTTGTCTGGTAGAGTGTAACAAAATCTCTTACTCTACCAATTTTGAAGTTGAAAACTCACTTATCAACAAAAAAAACTAATGTTTTTAAAATTGATGTGAGCCTTTGAAGTCCGCTCTATGGACTTTTGTCCATTTCGGACGTTTTGTCCATTTTGTCCACTGGACAGTTAATTTCATTTTGGACGGACAAATTACCAACACTGTAGAAATGGCCAAATACATATATGTATAATACATATATGTATAATGATCCTCTTAAAAGTTAAATCCGCACTGGGGATTTGAGTTAAACAAAATAATTGGTGAACATTGTGTTAACTGGAAAGGCCATTAAAAACAAAATGTTTTTTTTTATAAAAAAAATCGAATTTAAAACGTTCAACTGTTTTTCTCTTTCAAATTCTCGTATTCACTTAATCAATTTTTTTAGGTGTGTAAAGTAAAATTATAACAGTACTTAATTTAATATTTTATCTATTGAATATAAAAAATACAGAATAAAATTAATCCTTTTTTTAACCGCTTCATTCCAATTTATTCAATGTTACAATCTCTCTCTTTGTGGACATTCAGGAGCCGATGAAAGTAGAGACAATTTTGAGTGCATTTTGAAATTTCTTCAATCATCCAAAATGACGATCCACACTTTCTCCAATGGGAAACTATTCCCTAGATTTTTGACCACCACTCAAAAACTGAAAAACTTGCCATCTTGACGTTTTTAGTTGAGACTAGATTCCAAGGAAATTAACCCCGTTGGAATTTTCCATGGGTTTTTATGACGTAAGGCCGAAATGTCGAATAGATAAAAGAATAAAAGAATGTCGACATCAACCCGATCGTAATTTTTCATTGTTGGGGGTTGATGATGAGTTAAGTTGGGCAAGTTCTCAATCAAAGGGAAAGAAAGTAAAGGGCTTGGGCTACAATTTTCAATTTTCATCATTTGAAAGCTATGGGGTGAGACCCGTTGAAAATAAATCGTAAAATGGATTATTGTAAAATAAATTCCACCCAATTCAAAACAAATCGTTCTAGGTTGATCCTCGGTAACTTGCATAGAAACAAAGTTTGTCCCTCAAATTAATCAATAATTTTTCTCCAGACTTAAATTTCAAATAGTCGCCACCACATTTGAAATAATTTTATTCACATTTTTTATTCAGTTTCCATGAAACTTTTTCACTTTAAAATATTTTATTATTTATTTCAGTTTAGTTCACAATATTTATTATAAATAAAACAAAATGAAAGTAACTATTCTCCTAAGCCTTTACGTCTCCATTCTACTTGAATTTATTCAATTTTCCAATCCCACGTTTTGTGCTAATTCAGGGACAAATAAAAATGGAGACAATCTTGAGTGCATTTTGAGATTTCTAAAATCATCCAAAATAACAATCCACACTTTCTCTAATGGGGAAATATTGCCCAAAATTTTGGCCACCACTCAAAAACTGAAAATTCCGCGCACCATCTGCCTCCAAAATTTCAACAATTTGTGTTGTTTTAACGAGACGACAAAATTTATTGAGGGCTCCAACGTTCATTTAATTATTAACCACACCATCTCCACCTCCCCCAAAGCCTTACGAAAGCTCCTGTTCGGGTTCATGGAGAAATATGGAGAAAGTGGAGGTCAAAATGTATTTCATGACCTCATCCTCACCTTCACATTCCACCCTCAAAATGACCCACAATTGACTTTAACCTCAATTAAATATGAATGGACTGTGTGGGAGTTGAACTTCGCTCCGGTTAATTTGTTACATTTTGAGTTTTATTATTGTCCATGGAAAAAATTTCAAGTGGACGTAGTCGAGCTGAGGTCAAGTTGGATTATTGACCCTTACATTAGTGATAGTGAACTATGGGTCAAACGAATTCTGTTGGATGTGAGCCGATCAGTGAATTTGTTTAAAGGGTCAAGGGCGCCTTTGCCTTTGCCATGGCTCAAAAAATTGATGGTGACCGAACGATCCAAATATTTTTTAGGAGAAATTAACGCTTATATCAATACTCTTGATATCGATGACATGTTTCCAGTTGGCTCGGTAAATTGGAATTATCGTCAAATCCTACAATCAAAACTGGAGTTCCTTCCGAAAATAAAATTGACAAAAGAGCTTTTGAGTCATCTCAACATTTCTTTCCAATTTGGCCCCTTAGCTTATGATTTGTACAAAAATAAATTAAGTGGCACCATCTTCAGTTTTTGTGTGGATTGTAAAAACTTAAATGTATACAAAAAGTTTGATCATTTGGTCATCATGTCGCTCAAGTACTTGGCCATAATTTATCCAGAAACAATTTTCGTAAGTGACTCCTCTCTCCGTTCCATATCTCTCCCATTTTCACTCCCCTTCTGGGCTCTGATTAGCCTCTTAATTTACATTGCCATTCCGATTCATCGGCTTGTCCTCCAACTTGGGAGTGACCTCACCACCAGCGTCCTCTCTATTCTGACCCCATTCTGGATTCAAATTCTCCCACAAAAACGGCGGTCCATATTTTTTACAATTTGGGTGGTGGTGGCGTTCATGTGTAGTCAGTGGTACGTCATGGAATTGAAAAGCACCACCCTCGTCCCTGGTGTCAATGTCATCAACTACAATTTGACTCAATTGGTTCAATTGGGCTTTAAATTTAAGGATGCGCCTAAGGTCAGTAGCGAGACATTTTTGAAAGCAATAAACGAGAAGATTGACCCGGCCTTAACTTTGATTCTGCACAACTGGCTCAACTCGACGGCACTTGATGAATCAAATGACACTGTGGCGATATTTGTTTCATTTGAATTACGACATGAGCAAGCATTACAATGGAGCGCCCAAAATGAAATAAAATATTATGTACTTGAACAATCCATTTATTTGACAACAATGACCTGGGGTTTTAGCTCCCCTAATTTGGATTTAATTGTCAAGGCTTATGGACAGGCTGTGTCCTCGGGACTGGTCAATTTTTGGGTGACTTTGGACGACTTTATTCGCTCTTGGTTTGTGGTTAGTGGAAAAAAAGAGTATGATCCAAAATTTTGGAAATGGGATTCCCAAACTAAAATGGACGAGAGAAATTTGGAAAAGTTGAGGCTAATGGAAAATTCTCTGGTCAAATCCATTTTTTATTTTGCCATTGCCGGCTGGTCACTCGCTGCCTTGACGTGTTTTGTTGAGACCAGATTCTAAGGAAATTAACCCGATCGGAATTTTCCATGGATTTTTATGACGTAAGGCCGAAATGTCAAATAAAAAAAAGAATGAAAAAATGTCGGAACCCAAACCCATTTTAAAAAAGCGAATGTTTATTTTGGGCGTTGAAAAAGTCAAAGTGAAAAACGTTTTCATCAAATTCTGTTGGTCGATTTAGTCAATCAACCAAGTTCCCATTTTAAATGGTCGTGAGCCCATTCATAATTATTTTAGTACTGATTTTTGTCAACTATGTACCTCATATGTATGAGGAAATTCGATAACTCTTTTTATAAATAATACAAAATTAATTTAATGATTCTTTTAATTATGTTCGCCTTCACTTCTTTATTCCTTTCCCATTTATTCAATGTTTCAGTCCCTTCCTTTTTTTAAATTCAAAAACAATAAAAATGAAAGCAATTTCGGATGACTTTTGACCTCCATTACAATGGTCAGAGGACGGTAAAAGCATGAGCCAAAGTTTGAAAATGGGATGCTCAGATGCTCAAAATGAAATGAAAGAACAAAATTTGGAAAAGCTGAGGATGATGGAGAACTTCTCCACCTCTCTACCGGACAGTACCGCGGTACCGTCTTTTGTTGTACAAAATAATGAGAGGCAAAATAAACAAAATCCTTCAAAAAAAATAATGTGATGAAAAAAATTGAAAATACTTGGTGGCTATTGTAAGTACAAGATTGAGTAAATTTTATTGTGTACGACCATTGTGAAATTTTTTTCGTCAGTTAAAATAATGAGCAATTTTATTAATAATTCCTACAATTATTGTAGCTTACCATTCAAAGCAAAATTTTTTATCAGTGAAACATTTTCAAGAATGACTCCCCTGTCCCGATTCATGTGTGCGCTAACTTTAATTTTAATTTTTACGGCAGTTATCACAGCGCAAAAACTTTATTTTAATTTATTATTTTAAAAATTAATTATTGTTGTTGTTTGTTGTTGTTCAAACCGAGGACTTGTCAAACTGTTTTGACAATCCTTGAAAATGTCAGGTAAAAAATTTGAGTTGTTTTGCTGGAGAAAAGTGACTGATAAATTTCATAGAAAATGTCATTTCAACTTTTACTAAAAAACCAACAAAGAAACACTTGTACTTGTTTTTGAGAGTGAAGGAAGAATTATTTCACAATAAATATTTTTTCAGTTCTTTTCAGTGAGGGATTGCATTTAAAAATTTCAATTATTTCTAAAATTACCAAAATGGCCGTTTTTCAAATAGTTTTTTTTATCATTTCCCTCTGCATCAACAAAATTTCCTTCTTAGATGGGCTCGTTAACGTTTCAGAAGGTGGTAAATTTAAACTAGAGTTGGACTTATCGATGTTGGAAAACAGAGAATGTTTTGTCTTGTTTACAGAGACAGAGATTGACCTAGAGGTCAATAAGTCAATGTCAAAGATTGAGATTGACTACTCCTCCTCCATTACCTCCACGATCCCTTTGGGAACCATTTCGACCCGAACTTTCGTAAGATCGTGGGAGCTTCCATATTTGAGTGTCTTGTTTGATGTCAAATGGGTCAATTGTTACTTCAGCATAGTCCTCCTCCCCTCCTCCCCCTTCAATCGTGAGCTAGCATGGTTAGTCTATGCAGTAACACTCTCCAAACACGTGACCTGTAAGTACAAACCTTCATTCACAACACATCCAAGTAAAGTGGCTGCCAGATTCAATTTTCTGATTGGCCCAAAAGAATATTTTGATGCAAAAATGATTCTCGAAACCTTAGAAAATCAACCTGACATTTGGATGCCCATGTTCTTCATTGCTGTTGACCATCCACGGTTAAAAAATGGAGTCACCGTACAGGAAAAGGTGACAGTCACTCGTGGCTGGTACACTTGTCCCAATTGCTTCTCTACGCAATTTATCGTCCCATTCAATTTCATGAAGCGCAACAAAATTTTTTTGTAGCTTTGTACAAATCTTTTTTTGACTTTGTCTCATAAATGACCTCCCATTTTGAAACGGGTCAAGTTGACCCGGTCAACGGATTTTCAAAATATTTTTGACACATAAACTACAAGAGACAGTGTACTAATACCTACTGTGCATTTAATTTATTGCTTGAAAATTACGACGCAAGAATTATATGTCCACGTAGGAATTTTGAAATGCTAACGCTTTAATTTTATTGTCAATTTGACGGCTGCTAGCTTGACGGCCATCACTTAGATGTCAGCTGATAATTATTATCACCGAAAACAGTCTTCTGACTAAAGTTTAATTGTTGGCACAGTAAAATTAAAATTATGGATTGGACAATGGCATGATGGAAATTGAGGGTCATTAAAATTGCACGTCCATCAAAATTACTGGGTCAATTTCTGCGGTCATCTTCTCCTTCATTGCCCAAGTTACAAAACGAACAAGCCGGAAGATTGTTTCCACGTACGTCGTTTCAACTTTGGAAACCTTTCCATGGCGGGAATTTTTCAACTTACATCACTGAATTGATCTCTTGATATGCGTCACTTACCAACCTTCATTGTTTTTATTCTGGTTTCAAAATTTATTGAAAGCCAAGCAAAAGACAATTTTAATTTTGCTGAAAAAATTTTGGCCACTATAGAAAAATCTTTGAGTGTTCAGTATGACTTTCAATTTCATTTCTTATCCCATTCACCCCAAAACTTTGAACCTTTCACACAATTAGGGACTCCAATTAGAATCAAGTATCACAATGGAGGGAACATTCAAAACGACTCAAAGTTTGACTACATTTCAAAATTTGGGGGTCACTGTGAGACTCAAATATTTTACATTGAACAATCCCACAGCCAAACAATGGAAAACATTTTAATTGGCCAGTTACAACCGAAATTCAAATTTCCCTCCAAGTTCACAAATGAAGATGTTCATATTTTTGTTGGGGACCAACTACATCTTCAAAAAATATTCACAGTGAGAGAGGTCAATTGGCTCAAATATAAAATTGGTGTTGACCCATCAGGGGTCATTTGGGACCCGGAAGACTGGAAATTGAGAAACAAACTAAAAAACAAATTGGGTCTTCGCCTCGCCCTCTTTGGAATGTGGCCTTACTACGATAAAACTGTGGACGGTGGAATTTTGGGCATGAGTTCATACATTGCCAGTGCTGCCAAAATGTACAATTTCACCTTTGACCTCATACAAGTCCCACCAAAATATGGGCAACTACCCAATGGAACATGGAAGGGTAGTTTGGGCATGTTGGTTGACCGTTCTATTGACGTTTTATTTGCTCTTGGGAGGACCACAAAATTGGACGTTCATGTCAGTGCTGGAACTTATTTGTACGTCATAGGGATCCAGTTTGTCACAGGCAGACTCCTTCCAGGTCAAACTAATTGGGTCACTGCGTTCCTCTTGCCCTTTACTCTGTGGGTGTGGGTGGGAGTGGTCGTGTCATTTATTTTGACAACTTTGTTGATTACAAAGGTCAACCACTTGAGAATGAGTAGTGGAGGATTGATAACGTTGGCTCCACTTTTAGGTCAGGCAATGACCCCACCAAAAAAGATGATCTTCCTGTTAGTCACATGGACTCTTGCTTCGTTCCTTTTGGTAAATCACTGGAACGAAAATTTATTGGCTGCCATTACAGTCCCCACCATTCAATCCACCCCCAAGACGGTGGAAGAGGTCGTGGGGTCAGACTACAAAATAAACATGGTGCACCTTGTCCAGGGCACTTTTGACCGATTTCTCCAAACCACCAAAATTCCCGCTTATGCAAAATTGGAAAAAATGGTCAATCGAATTTTGTGGGCCAAAAGATTGGAAGATTGTGTCATGGCCGCTGCTCTAGAATCGAAAACAGTTTGTATTAGCTGGGACATTACGCTTGACTCTCTAGTCACCCACAATTTGACCCTTCGAGCAGGCCTGCAAGTGGTTCAATATTCCAAGTCAATGTATTTTATGACTCAACACATGACGACGCCCAAAGGGTCAAAATATTTGAAGGATTTGAATGACCTCACTGGGTGGATGAGGGACACGGGGATTGCGGGTAAATTGAGGGGGGCAATTAGCCAAGAGGGAGAACGAACTGGGTCACAGTGGACAGCGAGTCACAACGAGTCGGAAATTTCTAAAAAGTTTGGGTTTTTGATGAAAAATTCGCTAGAGGGAGTGGAAGCATTAAATCTTCAGTTACTGCTGGCTCCCTTCCTGGCTCTTTTGGGGGGATGGATGGCGGGACTTTTGACTTTTGCAAGAGAAAGGGATACCTTTGGAAATAAATTAAAGTCAGTGCGAAGATCAGTAAAGAGGATGATGGAGGACATATTTGTAAAATTTTCCAGACTACAACATGATAATATTATCAATTTAATTAATTGCTCAAATATTAAATTTAGGGATACTCAGTTTTAATTAATAGATCTGAAGTGGGCATGGGATCACGAAATAATGTCCATAGTAAATTAAATTACAAATTGTTGATTTACATTGAAACCAATGCCAAGATTCAGTCATTTGAGTTGCTCATCAAAATAATTTGTGGAAAAGTTTTTCAAAAATTGAGTACACAGTAAAATAAAACCAAAGGGAAAATAAAATTGATTGATGACGTCATGACGGATAATGATTTGTTTATTTTTCGATTCCACCAAATTGTCAAATACCATCCACTTTTATTTGTATCCAGTTTAAGTCCTCATTAAACATTAAATTTACATTCACATTATTACAATTTTTTTCTAAAAAACAAAACTAATTGGTGCCACCAATTTGGTGGACACTGCCCTATTAACTTGAAAGCTCAATAACATTAAATGTGGTTTGTATAAATTGATGAACATTGACAAGCGACAGTTTCGTCTCCAATTTTTTCCCTTGATTCTGTTCAACTGGCTGGTGACGTAGTCAATTGTTTTCATAGATTTACTGTTATAATTATACTGTTAGCATAATTATTTAATGTTAGTAATACAAAATGAAATTAATTACTCATTTAATCATTGCCGCCTTCATTCCCTTACAATTTATTCAATCTTACAGTCCCTCCTTCTGTGTCAATTCAGGGGCAAACCAAAATCAAGACAATTTTGAGTGCATTTTGAAATTTTTTGGATCATCCAAAATGACGATCCACACTTTCTCCAATGGAGAAATATTGCCCAGATTTTTGGCCATCACTCAAAAACTGAAACTCCCGCGGACCCTCTGCCTCCAAAATTTGACCAGTTTGTGTGGATCGAACGAGACGACAAAATTCATTGAGGGCTTCAACGTCCATTTATTAATTGATCAAGGCGTCTCCACCTCTCCGGATGACTTACAATGGCTCTTGTTCTGGTTCCTAGAGAAATATGGAGAAAGTAAAAGTCGAAATGTATTTCATGACCTCATCCTCACCTTCACATTTCACAATGCACATGACCCACAATTAATTTTGACCCCAATTAAATATTACCGGACCGTGTCGGATTTGATCTTTGCTCCAGTTAATTTTTTACATTTTGGGTTTTATTATTGTCCGTCGAATAAATATCAAGTGGACGTCTTTGAGCTGAGGTCAATTTGGATTCTTGACCCTTACATAATTGGTCGTCAAATATATCAATCTGTTTGGGTCAAAATAATTCTTTTCAATGTGCAAAAGTCAAGGAATTGGTCTGGAGGATCGAAAGGGTTTTTGACATGGCTCAAGAAATTGATGATGACCCAACGATCACAATATTTCCTTGGAGAAGTCAAAATGGAGTACGACCCTCCTGACATTGAATACATTTTGCGAATGGGCGCGGTCAATTGGAATTATCGTCGTATCCTTCAGACAAAAATCAGTTATCTCCCACGAATAAAATTGGCAAGTGAATTTTTGAGTCATCTCAACATTTCTCTTCGATTTGGTCCCAATGTTTTAATGGTTTACAATAATAAATATTGTGGTACGATGGTGGGTTTCTGTTACGACTGCAAACATCAAAGAGAAAACAGTCACCTAACATGGACGTTTGACCATTTGGTCAAAATGTCAGACAACTACTTGGCCATAATTTATCCTGAAAATGTTTTCATCATTGACTCCCCTCTCCGTTCTATATTCCTCCCATTTTCAACTTCTCTCTGGTGTCTCATTGGTCTCTTCATTTTGGTTGCCCTTCCCTTCCATCAGCTTGTTCTCAAACTTGGGACTGATCTCACTACTACCGTCCTCTCTATTCTGACCCCATTCTGGGACCAAACCTTACCCGAGAAACGTCGCTCAATATTTTACACAATTTGGGTGATGGTGGGGTTTGTGTGTAGTCAATTGTACGTCATGGAATTGAAGAGCACCACCCTTATCCCTGGTGTCAACGTCATCAACTACAATTTGACTCAATTGGTTGAATTTGGTTTTAAATTCAAAGACTTGAGTAACGGTAAACGTCGTAAAAGATTTGAACACATAAATGGCTATGAGAAGAAAATTGACCCGACCTTAACGTTAATTTTGGACAACTGGCTCAATTTGACAAAAATCGAAATCTCAAAAAACAGGGAGGCCAGTTTTGTTTCGCTTGAATTGCGACACGAATTTGCATTACAGTGGAGCGCCAAATATGAAATAAATTATTATGTACTTGAACAATCCATTCATTCAGCAACAATTAATTGGGCTTTTAGCCCGCCCAATTTGGATTTCCTTGTCAAAGCCTATGGACAAGCGGTGACCTCCGGGTTTGTTAATTTTTGGGTAACGTTGAACGAGTTCATACAATCGTGGTCATGGATTAGAGGACGCAAGGAATATGACCCGAAAGTTTGGAAATGGGAGACCCAAAGTCAAATAGACGAGAGGAATTTGGAAAAGTTGAGGCGGATGAAAAATTCTCTTGTCATGTCCTCTTTTTATTTTCCCATGGGCGGTTGGACTCTAGCCATTTTTGCTTTTCTAGTCGAGACCAGATTCCGAAAGGCGGTCATCCCTTTCTCTGGGTTGTGTGACGTCATCACGACATTTCAAACAAATTGAAAAGGTTAAAAAAAAATGTTTCGGATGGAAATGATAAAATGAGGGCCCCGAAACTTGTCATGACTCAGTATTTGCTGACAGACATGTACTTTCTATAAATTAGTTTTAAATCATAATTTGTAAAATAGTTCTATTTAATATTAATTGTAAATTACACAACATATCTTTAACTACTTTTAAAATCTAAAGTTATTGTCAGTCGAAAGCATGTTTGTCATTAAATTATGAGAATCACAATTTTTGGACCCGTATTAATTATTGACCAACATAGTCATAAAATTCTTAAAATTTACACTCTTAAAAACTCCAATGAAAACTCGTCAATATTTTAAAAAAAATTAAATATGAAAGCCATTTCAATGGATATACCATGTAGTGGCCACTAGTGGGTCAATTTTAGCTGCTTAGATTGACAAAAAAAACAATGTTAGTTTCACTTCTTTCAGTGTCGTGATTATTCGTTGGACAATGTACCAATTTTTTTAAATGGGACAAGTTCTCAATCAGATGGAAATAAAGTAAAGGGCTTTGGCTACAATTTTCTCCACTTGAATGACAAGAAGTGGCAGAATTATCTTGAAATAAATTCCACCCCATACAAATGGTTCTCGGCTGATACTTGGTAACTTGAATAGAGACAGAGGTTGTCCATCAAATTAATCAATAATTTTTCTCCAGTCACTGCCAGTCCCATTTAAATTTAAATTTCAAAATAGTCCTCATCGCATTTAAAATCATGTTATTCACGTTTGTCGTCCACTTTCCATTAATTTCTTTCATTTCAAAAGCTCGACCGCAAAAATTGATTTGCCATTTTCACTTCCCGCGCACTTTCACGTTGACTCTCGATGGGCCTTAAAATATTGGATTATTCCAATAAGCTGATTTCGTAATATTTGAATTTGATATTAAATTATACAAAATGAAATTAATTATTATTTTAACCACTGCCGCCTTCGTGCCTTTCTCGTTTATTAAATGTTACAATCCCTCCCTTTGTTTACATTCCGACCCCAAGGAAAATGGAAGACACTTTGAGTGCCTTTTAAAATTTCTCGAATCATCCAAAATAACACTTCACGCTTTCTCCATTGGGGAAATATTCCCCAGAATATTGGCCAGCACTCAAAAATTGAAACTCCCGCGGACCCTCTGTCTTCAAAATTTGACTAGTTTGTGTGGCTCCAATGAGACGACAAAATTCATTGAGGGCTCCAGAGTTCATTTAATTATTGACTACACCATCTCCACCTCTTCCAATGACCTACAATGGCTTCTGCTCTGGTTCATGGATAAATATGGAGAAAGTAAAAGTCGAAATGTGTTTCATGACCTCATCCTCACCTGTACATTTCACACTGAAAATGACCCGCAATTTATTTTGACCCCAATTAAATACTATCGGACTGTCCCAGACTTGGCCTTGGCTCCCGTTAATTTGTTACATTTAGGATTCTATTATTGTCTATTGAAAAAATGTGGAGTGGATGTACTTGAGCTAAGGGCAACTTGGATTCTTGACCCTTACATAATTGACCGTAAAATATGGATCAAACAAATTTTTTTAGATTGGAGCCAGTCAATGAATTGGGCCGGAGAGTCGAGAAAATCTTTGACATGGCTCAAAAAATTGGTGATGGAGGAACGCTCGAAATATTTTCTAGGTGATGTGACGATGCGACATGGCCATAGTGGCATAGATGAGATCATTCAAAAGGGAGCATTGGATTTTGAGTATCGGCACATGATAAAGGATAAAATTTCTAAGATTGCAAGACTAAAATTGGTAAAAGAATTTTTAAATAATTTGAACATTTCCGTCCAATTTGGTTTCAAAATTGGACTTCGTCACAAGAGTAAATTTTGTGGCGTCATGATGGGATACTGTAGCGACTGTAAAAACCCAAAAGTGTACAATCAGTTTGACCATTTGGTCAAAATGTGGGATGTGTATTTGGGCATAATTTACCCCGATACCTTTTTCAAAATGGAGTCTCCCTTGCGGTCTATATCCCTTCCACTTCCACTGCCCCTCTGGGCTCTGATTGGTCTCTTAATTTACATCGCCATTCCAATTCATCGGCTTGTCCTCAAACTTGGGACTGACCTCACCATCAGCGTTCTCTCTATTTTGACCCCATTCTGGATTCAAATTCTGCCCCAACGGCGGTCAATATTTTTCACAATTTGGGTGGTGGTGGCGTTCGTGTGTAGTCAGTGGTACGTCATGGAATTAAAGAGCACCACCCTTGTCCCTGGGGTCGATGTGATGAACTATAATGTGACCCAACTGGTTGAATTTGGTTTTAAATTTAAAGACGTGAGTCATAGAGATATTGGTAGAATTTTGTATGGCGTAAATGGCAAAAAGAAGAAGATTGACCAAATGCTAACTATAATTTTGGACCACTGGCTCAATTTGAAGGAATTCGATGGATCAAGGAGCAGGGAAGCCATATTGATTGAATTTGATTTCCGAAATGAACGGGCATTACTATGGAGCGCCAATTATGAAATAAAATTTAACGTAGTTGAACAACCCATTTATTTTACAACAGCCATGTGGGCTTTTAGCTCCCCCAATTTGGATTTCCTTGTCAAAGCTTACGGACAAGCCGTGACTTCTGGACTTCTCAATTTGTGGGCTACGTTGGAAAGATTTATTAACAATTTGGAACGGGTTAGAGGACGGAAGGAGCATAACCCGAAAGTGTGGAAATGGGATGCTCAAATTAAAATGGATGAGAGGAATTTGGAAAAGTTGAGGGGGCTGGAAAATTCCCTCGTCAAGTCCATTTTTTATTTTGCCATGGGCGGCTGGTCACTCGCTGCCTTTATTTTTGTAGTTGAGACTCGATTTCAAGGAAAAAACACCGCCATTACTTTGACAGCATTAAATTAATACAATTGGATTGATAAAACTAAATATAAAAATGGAGGTTAGTAAGTAATTATAAGAATTGTACAAGAATGTAGATTCATTAAGTAGAGTTGTCCCACATTTTGGCGTATCTCTAAGTGCTTGGACTCCCTTAGTTTTCTACAACAATTTAAAATCACAGTAATTTGATTTTGATATTGTTTAATGGAAAGTAGTTCGAATGAGATCTGTACGATTTTATGCCAGCAAAAGATTACAATACTGACTCACTGACAAAGGGGCCTTTTCGGGCCCGGAAAATTAAAAGGACTTTTTAAATTAAGAATCTTAATCATCAACATCTTAAATTACAAATAATTTCAAGTCAACGTACATAAAACCTCGTTTTTTAGCAAAGTTTTCCTTCGGTAGGACAGGACTCTAGTTTATTGTTTTCTTCATATGAATATAATTTTATTATCAAAGACTTTTTATGAAAAAAACGACACATTTGCATGATTTTTAATTGAGGAATTGTAAATGAAATATTTAGACAACTTGGCAAAATGCATGAAATTATGAAGGGGGTAGCATGTACCAAGAGAACATGTCTAAATTGAAAGTGGTCAAGTTGTAAGGGCCAGGTTGATTGGCGAGGGTTAGAGAATATTGATGGCTAGGAATGTTACTGTACTGATACACAGGAACAGTCCCATCACAAACGGCCGTGCTCAAATAAACGTAACCAGGAATCCCTAAATACGTTCGGGTAGTCCCACTGGGGAAGCCCCCTGGGTCATTCCAATTGGTCGTGTAGTAATGATAATTGAAAGAATTGTACAAAAATGTAAATTCATACAGCGGAGTTGTCCCACATTTGTTTGTACCGTACAATTGCCCAAGCACTACTAAAATCCCGTAGTTTGCTAGAATAATTTACACTCACAATTAACTTTAATTTTGATTTATATTCAAAAAATATGACAACTCACGTAAAGGACAGCTAGAGCCAGTGGTGAGAATGACGTCTATTGGTGCGGATTTATGCATGCAAACAAACAAGTCTATTGGAGTATTTTGACCCAAGGTGACCCCAATGGTAGCCAAAAGTAATAAAATTGCCTTCATTTTGGATATAAAATAAATCAAATCTGAGTTGGAGTGATTCCTTGTCCAGTGGATGAAATTGTGAGAATGGCAGAATTGTTTACCAGTCGGTTCTTTGTACCTGGAATAGAATGTTCGGAAAAAAATAACAGGACACTGCCGTCAAGCAAACTGACCATCTGTTTTAACCAAATAACAAGAAATAAAACGAGCTTCATTTAGAATAGATCGGGTCATCATGAGAGTAAAAAAGGTTGGCTTTATTTTGTTTTTGGGTTATTTTTGAGTTTCATCTGGGTGGGTGGTCTGTTTACGGTTGGGTTTTTTAAAAAATAACAGAGTCTTTTGGAACAACAGGGGGGGGGATCAGCAGTTCACCACAACAAGCAAAAAATAACCATTCTGGATAAAACTACTCCAGCTGGGTATCCAGGTGACCCATAAGGCTCTATGGTCTATGAAACTCTATTTCTAAATAAAATAGATGGTCGGGTTACCTGGGATAGGAAATGTAGTCAGGTCAATTTTGCCTGAGGGCAGCGTCCTGTTACTTTTTCCCGGACATTCCAATTCCAGGTCACTAGAACAGAATGGTAAAAAAATCATCCATTCTCCAAATTCCTTCCACTGGACGAGGAACCAGCTCAGATTTGAGTAAATATTTTCCACAATGAAGACAATTTTATTACTCTTGGCTACTATTGGGGTCACCTTGGGTCAAAATAATCCAATAAATTTGTATCTTTGCTCACATACAGTCTATCCAACAGACGTCCTACTCACCACCCTCTCTCCCTGTCCTTTAAGTAAGTTGCCATTTTTTTTAAAAATAAATCACAATTTAATTTAATTGTGACTTTAAATTGTTCTAGCAAACTATATGTATCCATTTCTTCTTGGGCAATGTTACGGATCACCTAAATGTGGGACAGCTCCCCTGTATGAATTTACATTTTTGCAAAATTCGTATAATTACCATTACTACACGACCAATTGGACTGACCAAGGAGGTTTCCCCAGTGGGACCGTTAAAACTTTTGTGGGGGTCCCTTGTT
Organism: Arrhopalites spinosus; assembly: GCA_034700945.1. NCBI lineage: Eukaryota > Metazoa > Arthropoda > Collembola > Symphypleona > Arrhopalitidae > Arrhopalites > Arrhopalites spinosus. The sequence goes on from JAQIVZ010000462.1 coordinate 28,854, forward strand.
ACGTTTATTTGAGCACAGATTTGGCCAGTTGTGATGTAACCGTCCCTGTGTATCAGTACAGTAATCTTCCTACCCGCTACTATTCTGTGACCCCATGGAGTCCACCTCCCAATTACAACTTTGACTTTGGCTCTTGGTACATGCTACCACCACCTTCATAATTTCATGCATTTTACTAATTTAATTGTCCCAATATTTTACTTACAATTCCTCAATTCGAAATCATGCAAAATGGGTCCTTTTTTGCTCAAAGTTTTTGATAACAAAATTATATAAAAAAGTAAACAAGTCGTACAGAGAGAAAAACTGATAAGAATAAAAAACGGGACATTTATCTACATTGACTTTAAATTATTTGTTAAATTGCGGACTTTCTTTTGAGAGCCCATTTAAGACATTTTGACAACAATCAAAATTAACATTTTAACATTATTAGTACAACAAACATCAAATTGTATTGATAATCCGAATCTTTATTTTTTACCAAACCATCCTTTACAAGTTTTCGTAGACAAAACAATGACGACGGGGTTAATTTTAATCTTTTAATCAGAGATTTATTTTGTACGTGAAAAATTTCTCAAGGGGGGAGAGACCAGGTCATCGTGAGGATAAAATTCAGACTAATTTTTTTAAACGCCAGGAAGCTTAGGTTTATTTTATTTTTGGGTTATTTTTGGGTTTCACCTAGGGGTCTGTTTACGGTTGTGTTTTTTAAAAATTAACAGAGAGTCTATTGGATGTACAGATGGGATGACTAATTTTAGAAATAATTTCAAATTTCGTACTGCCCAGTTTTTATTCCGTTAATTTTCCAAAAAAAACTATTGAATTAAATATTTATATACCAATTTAATTTTTGGTAGTTGTCCAATTTAAAATCATTTAAATTTGAGCTATTCTGTAGACAAAATGTCTTTTTATTGAGAAATGTTTAAAAAATTATTTACTTTTTTTTTAAAAAAAAAACAAAAAATGAATTATCTAATTTTGTGGGGTGAGCCCAACACAATTTTATAGGAATTGAAATTGTTTCGAATGTTAAATTGCACGAAATCAAATTAATTGTTTCAAAAAACAAAACGACCAATAAAATGACCAAGCCTACAAATTACACGTCACAATTTCATTCTGTTATTGTTTTAGAACCCAAATTAACTGCCCCGTTACCAAAATGGCAGCAGATTGGTGAACTGAGAACATAAAATTAAATTTTAACTAACAACTCCTCTGATGAGGCTACACGTAGAACAGACAAAAATTAAAATGATTGTTCAATAATGTTGTTCAATTAGAAAATTATTTATCCAATTTCCCCTTGGAATGACTCAAGGGTGAGTTAATTGTACACTAGTGTTAGCTAAAAGCTATTTAGTAACCATTTTGATAATTAAATAGAAAAAGAGTCCCACCTTTTCCTTGCTTTTCTGGAAATTTTAAACTTCAGAGCCCAGCCATCAACTATTTAATCTTGAAAGCACTGGCGTCATCAACGATCCAAAAACAGTATTAAAAAAAATGCCATACATTTTGCAGAATTAGGAAAGTACCCGGGTCCATTGTTCAGTTGATTCAAATATTCGAAATGTTGACAAAGGAAGAAAATCGGTTCAATTTCCTCGCCCTTCATTGGGCCTCCCGTCTTAATTTTCTCCCAATTAAAGTCAATCTTCTCACGGGTACCATCCAAAGGAGCGAGAGCGGATGGCAGAGACTTGCCTGGAATTTAAATTATTTTTTGGTCTCTGTAGACTGGCTCTACGTCACCATTTGCCTCATCCAATCCATTTTTGATCCAGAATATTTCATCAAGCAGCATTTCGCTCTTCACATGATAATTATGGCTGCCACCACGGTTGTGATCATTGTCACCTTCATTTTGTTCATTAAAGGAAGTTCAATCAACGTGACAATTTTCAATCTGCTCTTTCAAAATTCGCCGCCAACTAAAGGTACGCCTCGAGTCAGGGCCCCTGACTCAATGAGAAAAGTTCAGGTAAATAAAAATTTTTTCAGTTCGTAGGAGCGGAATTTTCAAATATTCTCGACATGAACTCCTCACTTTGGTACTGCCCTTCCTACAAAGCATGGCGCTTGTGGGTCTCATAATTATTTTAGGGCTGGATCAGAACCGGAAGTTGCTTTTGTTTTCGTCTCTGCCTTCATCCCTTCAAAATTCCTACACTTTCTTCAGTCTTCTTTTAATTGATGGTTACATTGTTTCATTTCTTGTAATTTGTGGGTACTTTACCTTCTTACAACAGATGCTATTTTTTGAGAAGTTGGAGGAAACTCACCTCGACATCAAATTACGGCTCAGGTAAGTTCCCACAATTTAATGAAATGAATCCCAATTAAATGTGAATATTTTATTGAAGGAGAGCGGGAAAAATAATTTCAAAGAATTTTGTGAATCTCATTCTGAGGGATTTGCGGAATTTGTGCCTGGAAATAAAAATGTTCAATCATCTCTACGCTTACATCATCTTCCTCGTCAAACTATTTACAATGGACGTTTGCATCTTCTGTACCGTCGCTGCTATTCTCGAAAACTTTTTCAGTCACCCCTTGGTCGTCATCATCAACGCAATTTGGGCCACCGATGGCGCCATCTTATTTTCAATCATTTATGAAAAGGCCTTTCAGATTCCTCTGAATTTTGGGCTAATAAAATCCGGAGTGAGGGTGACAATGATGGAGTATGATTTTGATAAGAAAGAGCGGGCAGTGATCAAGAGGAGGGTGAGGTCAATTCCGAATGTGGGGGTCAAAGTCGGGGGGTTTCACACTTTAGAGCGGATGTCCACCATCAATTTCCTTCATTTTAGTTTCACTCACATCGGCGCCCTTCTCATTGCCCATCGTTAATAATTGTCAAATTATTTAATTTCGTTAATAATCAATGTGTTCAACTAGTTGCGTGGCATCCTGTCAATTAAAATGTTAATATAATTAAATGCTAAAATATGTCGTTTTTGTGTGATAATTTTCTAAATTTTTATGTTGAGGCTCTTTTTTTTAATTATTTCAAGAACAAAAAGAATTTTCAAGAAAATGACAAAGCCATCAAATTGTACGTAGTAGTACACAATTATTTAAGCCCATTAATTTATTTTTTAATTTTTCAAAAACCCAAATTGCCAAATTAACTTCTCTCTCACGAAATTGGAAGCAAATTAGTAAACTGAGAAAATAAAATAAAATTTTAATTAACTCAACTCCTCTGAGAGTCTCCACAATTTTCTTGTTTTTCTGAACTTTCGAACTTAAGAGCATACCTATCAAATATTTGATTATGAAGGAATTGGCATCATGAACGACAAAAATATAATTTTAAAAAGAACTGCCCATCTTAAAGTATTCGAAATCATACCCGGGTTTTGTCCATTTTTCAGTTGATTTGATTCCAAATAGTCAGTTATTTCAATCTCTAAAATTATTTTTTAAACAAAAATTTGGTGGAGCCGAGTTCATTATTTCCGGACATTTTTCATATTTTTGATGGAAAACCAAAGCCCAAATTATCAAATATTGGATAAATTTTGCAGGCGTCAACAATGACTCGGCTTTTTATTTAACGACCGGAAATTTTTTGTTATTCGGAAAGTCACTTTCGTCCATTGATCACTTCAATCAAAATGTTGACAAAGGAAGAAAATCGGTTCAATTTCCTTGCCCTTCACTTGACCTCTCGCCTCAATTTCCTCCCAATTAAAGTGAATCTTGTTGACGGCACAATTAAGATGGAGGAGAGTAAATGGCGGTTGCTTTTATGGAAATTTAATTATGGTTTCCTCATTTTCTATTGGATTTACATGACAATTCGACTCATTCAATCCATTTTGAATCCGGAATTATTCATCAAACAACATTTTGTAATTCATTTAGCCATGACTGCCTCCTACGCTTTGTTCATCTTGTCCAACTTCATTTTATTTGTGAGGGGAAGTCAAATCAACGTCACCATTTTCAATTTACTTTTTCAAAATTTGGAGACAGCAAAAGGTGGGTTGAAATTAATTTTAAATGAATTGTCCGATAAATTAAATTAATTTTTTTCAGTTCGTGGTGGCGGCGTTTTCAAATACACCAGACACGAGCTTCTCTCGCTTGTCTTCCCCTTTTCTAGCGGAATTTCGTTTATTGGGGTGGCGCTCCTTTTCGGTGTGGACAGGAACCGGAAGTTGCTTCTTTTTTCTTCTGTGCCCTCATCTCTTCAAAATTCCTTCACTTTCTACAGTCTCCTTCCAATTGATGTCTACGTGATTTGTTTTAATGTCATTTGTGGGTACTTTCTCCTATTGAGCCAGCTCTTGTTTTTTGAGAAATTGGAGGAGACCCATCTCCAAATCAAATTGCGTCTCAGGTAAGTTCCCACAATTTAATGAAATGAATCCCAAATAAATGTGAATAATTTGTGTGAAGGAGGGCGGGAAAAATAATTCCAAAGAATTTTGTGAATTTGATTCTGAGGGACCTCCAAAATTTATGGTTGGTAATTAAAATGTTTAATCATCTGCACGCTCCCATCATTTTCCTCTTCAAACAATTGGCAATTGGCGCCTGCATATTCTGCACTGTCTCTGCCATCCTCCAAAACTTTTTCAGTGAGCCCTTGGTCGTCATCAACAGCGCCATTTTGGCTACAGATAGCGTCATCCTCTTTACAACAATTTTTGAGAAGGCTTTTCAAGTTCCTCTAAATTTCGAATTAATTAAAACTCAAGTCAGGGTGACGATGATGAAATATGCTTTTTCCAAGGAAGAGCGGGAGGTGGTCAAGAGGAGGGTGAGGTCAATTCCAAATGTGGGGGTCAAAGTTGGAGTGTTTCACACTTTGGAGCGGATGTCAACCGTCAATTTCCTTCATTTTTGTCTCACCAACATCGCCACCCTTCTGATTGCACATCGTTGAATATTGTTGTGGACTCATGAGTGTTGTAAACAAATGTAATAAAAATTAAATAATAAAAAATTAGTATAGATGTGAGTATGTGGTAGCTCTTTAATTAAAATAAAATTATTCATGTTGTGCTATTGCACATGTACACGACTATGTATACGACCTCTTTGGCACTGAAAGTACGCGTTTTCTATTTATTTTTGTTTATTTATTTTCACAAAAGTTTTTAGAGCACAAACTAAATATAGAATGAAATATTATTGATAAATGTACACAAAAGTACTTGAGGTCATTCCCTTACAAAGCTAAAGATCTTCATCCTCCTGGTACTTTAACGGGAATTTGACCTCATCCAAGTAAGACAGAATGGGGTCCAGAGCCAGTTTCAATGGAGCTACAAAAAAAATGATTCAAAAACTAAAAAAAATGCACAATAATAACTAAATTAATTAAATTTGTAATTTAAAAAACGTGAACCTATTTTGGAGGTCACAGCACGACTACTTGTCAATTTTAGAGTACAATTTTGTTGGGATTTCAAAGCTTGAAATCCATAGACTCCACTGACATGAGAAAATATCGGCCATTTTTCCTCATCTCCTTCTACCAAAGTCATCCCTTGAACGTCCTCAAAACAAATCGAAAAAGATTTCATATCTAAAAAAATTTGAAAAAACGTTAATTTAAATTAAAACTTTAACTAAAAAAATATAACCAACTTTTCATATCCAAGATGGATGGAAGTTCTCGAATATTTGAAAAATGTTCATCATCATTTGAATGACTTTCTTCAGAAAATCCTGTCAAGGCTGAGTCCATTTTAAGGAAGAGTTGTTCATGAGACAGCTGGGATTGGATGGTCAATACAAGTGTCTCAATATTTGAAAATGATTTCCAAATAGTTTGCAAAAGTATTGGAACATGTTCCAAAGATAATCGTAACATTGTTAATTTTCTCAAATTTGGAAAAAGTTTAGCCAATTTCTCAAGCCCACTTGAGTCCTCATCAAGTGGAAAATTCAGATTAAGAATTTCAACAGAGAAAATGAGTTGACCAGGTAAAAATAAAAGATTAAAAGCCAATTCACTAAATTTAAAAACTTGCATGTGAATCCCAACTTTTTTAACATTTGGAAATATTTCATGAAAATATTGATCCCTAGATGACATCAAAGTTTCCATAGGGAGTCGGCCAAATCCCTGCAAAACAACTGTTTTGACTCCACCAAAAATGGGGAGTCTCAAAGGGAGAAAAGCGAGGGGAGCCATCAAAAAAAATTCCAATTTTTTTGTATGCTCTTCCAACAATGTTGTCATAAGTTGAGAAAATTTTTGCAAATAATTTGACAAAATCAATTGTCTTGTACAAACACTTAATTTTGATTGTACTAATTTCTCCAATAATTCCAATTCTTCCTCATTCGCTTTTGAATCGATGACGAGATTTGTAATATGATCCAATATTTTAATTGATTTGATGGCAAATAATTGAGCAAAGTCAATTTATTCAATTTCTTCAAGATTCACAACCACTCGAAAGATGTCGGACAGAACTTGTGGGTGAATTTTCATGTCGAAATCTTGTACAATTTTTCTTAATTCTGGTAATTGTACCAGAGGACTTGAGTCTGGAAATAAATTCCCTCCAGATTTATTCCATTCATCTGGAGACTCTCCATATAAATTAATGGTTTCTAAATTTACCATGTAAATTTTAAAAATGCAGTTGAATTTCACATATTTCAATTAAATTTAGATAAACCTGATGATGAGGACGTCCATAAATTCACACAGAAAAGTTGTTCAGTAAAAAAATTATGTACAGGGTGCCAAATAACTTTCACGCCCCTATCCCCAGCCAAGACTAGACACGACAGAAAAAATCTAAAAATGCAGCTTTGTAGAGCTTTCAATTTTGGATCTAGCGCCCCTACTTTCATTGACCTAGGTCGAAGGGTACGATTGTGAGCGCGGGAATTCAAACTTTGTCTATTTTGTCTAAAAAAAACTTTTTAAAAAACTTTTTTTTTCTCAAGACAATGAATAGGGCATAAATATTTCAAGATGGCCATTTGAAAGACCATTTCATTCTGCACCAGTCATAGTCATTGCAAAAAAAATAATTAAAGGGTTGACGTTTTCTGCTAACATTTTGAAAAATGTTGACATTTTTTAAAAAGTTCAAAATTTCATTGAAATTTTTTTTTTCAACAAAAGTTAAAAACAAATGTTGTAGCCCATAAAATTTTATGCATTTTTGAACAATTTTGATGTCACTTTGAATTAAAATTTCATGTTTTAAAAAATGGAATCACAACTTTGTGTGTTTGAATGTCTCCATTTTCATCTTCTGACATGTTTTAATTTTAAAATTAAAGTTTTTAAAATTGTAAAACAAAATCAAACGACTTCAAAATGATCATGTGAACACGAAATTCAATGGGCTACGACATGCCCTTTTGGATTTTGTTGAAAAAAATTGTTGAGTAAAATTTCCAACTTTTTTGAAAAAATAAACGGCCTTTTTCATGCTTTTTAAAAATTCGTGCACATCCGTACCCTTTGACATAGGTCAATGAAAGTAGGGGCGCTAGATCCAGAATTGAAAGCTCTACAAAGCTGTATTTTTAGATTTTTTCTGTCGTGTCTAGTCTTGGCTGGGGATAGGGGCGTGAAGGTTATTTGGCACCCTGTACAACTTCTTTCTACGAAATTGGACAACTGTTAAAAAAGAATCAAATTGTTGTTGTTGACGTCATGACTCACGAGAAATGATAAATGATTTGTAAACTGTTAAATTTTCAACGAATGTTCAAATAAAGGCTCTTTGTCAACAGTAAAATACCTTTTTTGAAGTAAAATTTAAACAAAAAATAATTGGTGAGCTTTCGGTTAAATTGGAAGCACATTAAAACAATTTTTTATACAATAATTTTATTTTTCCATTTGACGTTCTTGTGTTTTTAAGGGTCCTCTAATTTACAACAATCATAAATAAAAGTCAAAATAAATCATACTAAATGCAATCAAATTTATTTTTGATTGCCTTTATTCCATTTCAATTCATTCAATGTTACACTCCCGCCCTTTGTGTTAACTCGAAGAAGAATGAAAATGAAAACCATTTTGAATGTATTTTGAGATTTCTTGAATCATCCAAAATAACGATTCACACTTTGTCCAATGCGGAAATATTTCCCAGATTTTTGGCCACCACTGAAAAATTGAAAATCCCGCGTACCCTCTGTCTCCAAAATTTGCGTGGCTGCATAATATTCCAAGACCAAAAGTTTCCGTCCCAAACCTTAAGCATTACGTAAATCTGACAAAATATTTCTCCGTCGTATACCGTAATGGTTAAGAAAATTATCTCCGCCAAAGGTCCTTTGTGAGACCCGGAATATTATGCAGCCACGAAAATTTGACCAGTTTACGTGGATCCAACGAGAGGACAAAATCTATTGAGGGCTCCAACGTTCATTTAATTATTGACAACATCATCTCCACCTCTCGCAAAGACTTACAATGGCTCCTGTACATGTTCATGGAAAAATATGGGAAAAGTAAAAGTCGAAATGTTTTTCATGACCTCATCCTCACCTTCACATTCCACCCTGACAATGACCCTCTATTGCAATTGACCCCAATAAGATATCAACGGACTGTGTGGGAGCTGACCTTTTCTCCTGTGTATTTGTTACATTTTGGGTATTACTATTGTCCATGGAAAAAATGTAGAGTGGAAGTTCTTGAGCCGAGGTCAACTTCGATTCTTGACCCGTACATAATTGGTCGTGAACAATGGGTCAAACAAATTCTCTTGGATGTGAGGCAGTGGGTGGATTGGTCTGGAGGATTGAGAGAATCATTGACATGGCTCAAGAAATTGATAGTAACGAAACGCTCTAAATATTTCCTAGGGGAGGTCAACTACCCATACATTCCTATGCACCTTGAATACATTATAGAAAATAACGCGATAAATTGGAATTATCGTCGTATCCTCCAGACAAAACTTAAATTCCTCCCTCAACTAAAATTAGCCAAAGAATTTGTGAGTGGTCTAAATATTTCTTTTCATTTTGGTCCGAATTCTTATATTATATATAAAAACAAATATCGTGGTGCAAATTGGGGGTTTTGTTTGGATTGCCAAATTCTAAATAGATATACGTTTGACCATGTGGTCAACATCTGGGCCTTGTATTTGGCCATAATCCATTCTAAAACCATTTTCAAAATGAAGTCCCCTCTTTATTCCATTTTTCTCCCATTTGCACCTCCTCTCTGGTTTCTGATTGGTTTCTTAATGTTCATAGCCATTCCCATTCATCGGCTTGTGCTCCAACGTGGGACTGACCTCACAACCAGCGTCCTCTTTATTCTGACCCCATTCTGGGACAAAACCTTACCTGAGAAACGGCGGTCAATATTTTTTACAATTTGGGTGATGGTGGGGTTTGTGTGTAGTCAATTGTACCTCATGGACAGGGAAACCGCCATTTCGCCTTTTTTTGCCCAAAATTTCGCTCTCAAGCATTTCAAATTTCGCTGTTTTTCGCTTTTTGGAAGGCTTAATTTCGCTCTGATTTCGCGTTTTGGCAAAATAAAATGGCAACATAGGATTGGACCTACCAAGTCAAAGTGTTGACGTCAAGGAATTGACCAAAAGATGGAGTCATTTGAGAGTACGTGACCTTCCGACCCTTCAAAATGCCAGGCCTAAAATATTAATTGGGAATGACCACAGTCATTTAATTATTGCTCGTGAAGTCATTCATGGTCCCATTGCATCAAGAACCAAGTTGGGTTGGGTCCTTGGAGGAAATTTGGGGCTAGTGTCACGTGAGAAAAAGTTGACAGCCAAATCTTATGATTTTTATACAGGCCTCCATGCACTAGCAAAAGAAGTCTTTCCTGTCGAGACGAGCTGAGCTGTGACCTTCATATGGGGTCAAGTCATTTAGGAGGTCAAGTTGAGGTCACTCCTAATATTCAAAAACAAAAGGACAAGTATTGGAGAAATTTGGTTGAAGGGACGGCCTCTCAAAATATCGTCTTGAATTGAGTGAAATGACTGGCGGGTCATTTACGGGGTCGAGTATGTTGCCGATATTTTAGACTTAAATTATAATGTTGTCATGGTGTGGTGACTATGTTTGTAAAATTATGTAAACAAATATTTTGTAAAAATATAAAAGGGACTTCAAGGGCAAGGGGACTTGGAGTGAAGTGTGGTTGACTGATTGCAAGGGGCAATTGAGATTTTAATTGAATAAAAAAGTTTAATATTTTAATTGAGATTAAAATAATTATTCATCGTCGTAAACATGTACTAATACATACTACCACATTTAATTTATTGCTTGTATATTACGACCCAATAATTATTAATTACTATCACCGAAAACAGTCTTCTGACGAAAGTTTAATTGTTGGTACAGTAAAATTAAAATTATGGATTGGACAATGGAAATGATGGAAATTGAGTGACATTAAAATTGTACATCCGCCTAAATTACTGGGTCAATTTCCGCAGTCATCTTCTCCTTCATTTCCCAAGTTATAAAAGGAACAACCCGAAAGATTGTTTTCACGTACACTTTAAAGCAAAAAGACTCGGAGTGGTCGTTTCAATCTTTAAAATTATCAAGAAAAAAAAGAACACCCAAAAGTTCATTTTTTATAAAAAATGAATTTTATTAAACTTCTTAAATTGTTGCATTATTTTAATTACAATCACCATTAAATTGACAATATGGGAAAATGATTGCACAACCGAAGCAGCCAGTAAAATTTGTGCCATTTGTCTTGGAATAAAAAATTGTGAGTGTCAAAGTTGTAAATGTCGTACTGACGAAGACCCTGAAGGATTGCGATCTGAAGTACAGTAATGATTATATTCAGAGGAACACCCAATGGTGATCCCAATGAACTCTTAAAGTAAAATTTCTTTTGGAGTAAACAAAGTCCTCAATCAAATTGAAAGGAACGTACAAAGAAAGAGAAGTGTTTTGCCTACAATTTTCATCGATGGAAAGACGAAGAATGGCACCCGTTGAAGATGTTTTGAAAAATAATTATTTTGGAATAAATTCCATTCACACTCAATTCATCGCACGTTCCTCTTTCTTGGTTAAAATTTGGTAAATTGAATGGAAAAAACGTTTGTCCCTCTTCGTCAATAACTTCTCTCCACTGGATAGTCTCCAGTCTCTACTAGTCACCCATTTACATTTTTAATTTTAAACAAAAAGTTTCTTGATGAACGTTTTGACCGGGGTAAATAACGAGACAGTGAATCACTGTCAGTTATACAAGTCGTACGTGCATGGAGTTTGAAATTTTAAATAGTCGTCTTGTCATCCCGTACAAAATTTTTAGAGACAATTTCAACAGAAAATTGACATTTGGGTAGGGGTTGGGGAAAACCCAGGATTTTGAAAACGACGGTTTTCGGGACAGGATTTTCTTCAAAACCGGGAAACCGGTTTTTTACCGGTTTTTTTAAATTTCTAATTTTACGGTTATTTTTGGCAAACAGTGTTGCAAAAATGGGATGTTAGTTTTGGAAAATAGACGGGATTCATAAAATGGATAAAAATAAGACGTTAAAGCCCGTTTTATGATGTCATAAATTGAATTAAGAGAAAACAAAGTGAAGGACTTTCAATGGCGTGTTGATCTCAAATTGACACGGCTTCACAAAGTGTGCTTCTAATATAAAAGCCTTGTTAATCGATTGGCCTGGAAAACGTTAACCTTTTGTTTTTTGTGGCTCAGTCCAAAAAATCTGCCAATTCGACTTTCAGAGGAGTATTTTATAAGTACTTTCAAACAAAACTGGATAAAAATTGAGGGCCAGTGCTTTGAACTTCTTTCTGGTGATGACTAAAACTCTTTCAGAATCTCATTTTGCCTCTTTTGTTATATAAGTACTTTCATCTTTTTTAAAAAAATCTCTAAACCCTACGATTAACAAGAAAAATCAACAAAAATGACTCAAATATTGCTAAAAAACACCAAATATGACCAATAAAAATACCGAAAATCCTGGGATTTTAAGAATATAAAAACCGGGATTTCGGGATTGACAAAATGATAAAAAAACCGGTTTTTCGAGATACCGGGATCCCGGTTTTCAACCCCTACATTTGGGCCTGTTGGATTATAGGGAGTTTTTTCGAAATTTTTTCTGCAGGAATTTTTTTGCCAGTGTTTTTTCACGTATTGGACAGATTCGAACAGATTGTTTTTCTGTATAATTTATTCTGCAGATATTTAGCGTTTGGCTCTGTTGAATTGTGAGAATGGCTTTCGTACGGGGTTTAAAATTGTATTTTCTTCAAGCCTTTTCATATCAAAATATTTGAGTATTCATACATATCAGATTATTTCATGATATTGTATATAGACAATGAAATATTACAAAATGAAATTTACTTTTCTCCTCAAAATTTACGTCTTAATTCCATTCGGATTCATTCAATGTTCTAGTCCCTCCTTTTGTGTTAATTCAGGGACAAATAAAAATGGAGACCATTTTGAGTGCATTTTGAAATTTCTTGGGTCATCCAAAATAACGTTTCACGCTTTCTCTTTTGGGGAAATATTCCCCAAACATTTGGCCACCACTCAAAAATTGAACATCCCGCGCGTTCTCTGTCTCCAAAATTTGACCAGTTTGTGTGGGTCCCACGAGACGACAAAATTTATTGAGGGCTCTAACGTCCATTTAATTATTGACTATGGCATCCCCAATTCTCCCAAGAGATTAAATTGGCTCCTGTTCTGGTTCATGAAAAACTATGAAGAAAATAAAGGTCGGAATGTATTTCATGACCTCATCCTCACCTTCACATTCCACACTGAAAATGACCCTCTATTGCAATTGACCCCAAGAAGATATCAACGAACTGTGGTGCAATTGAAATTTGCTCCCGTTAATTTGTTACATTTTGGATTCTATTACTGTTCATTAAAAAAATGTGGAGTGCAAGTACTTGAGCTGAAGTCAACTTGGATTCTTGACCCTCTCTTCATTGGTTTTCAAATATGGGTCAACAAAATTCTCTGGAATATGGGTCGGTTAGTGAATTGGTCTGAAGGGTCAATTGAGCGAGTGTCATCTTTCAAGAAATTGATGGTGACCCAACGATCAAAATATTTCTTAGGAGATGTGCGGATGCAATACAACCCTAGTGGAACGGATGAGATCATTCAAAATGGTGCAGTGAATTGGGACTATCGTCGTATTCTACAGGAAAAATTGATAAGTCTGATACCAATCAAATTGGCAAGTGAATTTTTGAGTGGCTTCAATATTTCCCTCCAATTTTATTTCCAAACTGGACTTGGTTACAACAATAAATTTTGTGGTACCATGGTGGGGTATTGTGTCGACTGTAAAAATCAGAATCTATCGAATCAGTTTGACCATTTGGCCACAATGTATGATGAGTATTTGGCCATAATTTATCCAGAAACAATTTTCGTAAGTGACTCCTCTCTCCGTTCCATATCTCTCCCATTTTCACTCCCCTTCTGGGCTCTGATTAGCCTCTTAATTTACATTGCCATTCCGATTCATCGGCTTGTCCTCCAACTTGGGAGTGACCTCACCACCAGCGTCCTCTCTATTCTGACCCCATTCTGGATTCAAATTCTCCCACAAAAACGACGATCCATATTTTTTACAATTTGGGTGCTGGTGGGGTTTGTGTGTAGTCAATTGTACGTCATGGAATTGAAGAGCACCACCCTTGTCCCCGGTGTTAATGTCATCAACTATAATTTAACCCAATTGGCTGAATTTGGTTTTAAATTTAAAGACTTGAATCATGGCAGTCTCCGTGTTACTTTGAAGGCCGTAAATGGCTTTGAGAAAAAGATTGACCCAACCCTAACTGTAATTTTAGACTGCTGGTACAACGGCACAGAAAATGATGAATCGAGGAACATGGAAGCCATATTGGTTTTATTTAAATTGCGAAATGAATTTGCCGTACGTTGGAGCGCTGGATATGAAATTAAGTATTGTGTCCTTGAACAGCCCATTTATTTCACAACAATCATGTGGGCGTTTACCAGCCCAAATTTGGATTTCCTTGTCAAAGCCTATGGACAAGCTTTGGCATCTGGACTTGTCGATTTTTGGGTAACCTTGGGCCGATTTATTAACTCTTCTGCATTTATCAGAGGACGAAGGGAATATGACCCAAAAATGTGGAAATGGGTGGCCCAAAATAAAATGGACGAAAGGAATTTGGAAAAGTTGAGGACCCTGGAAAATTCTCTGGTCAAGTCTGCATTCTATTTTGCCATGAGCGCCTGGATTGTGGCAACTCTCACTTTTTTGGTTGAGACTCGACTCCATGGAAAGTAACCCACCGTCACTTTGAGAAATTCTGATGACTGATTTCAATTAATTACTTCTAAGGCTTGTGTTCTCCTTAGAAACCCTTAGAAACTTAGAAAAGCATTGAGTGGCAGTTTGGTTTTAGTGCTGATGGATACTCAATCATTTTTTATGAGTTTAAGTATGACTCAGTAAGTCTTGTCGTCTCAATCTTTCTTTCAACTCAATTATTTTATTTGTTTGACATCATATTGTCGAGCAGTCAAAATTTAAACTTGCTACAAGAAAATGTTCTTCAAAATAGAAGAATTTGAATTTTTATTAAAAGAATTTCCATTGTCTTACAAACTGCGTCAGTTTGAATTTGAAGGAGATTCCTTCAAAGCAATAATACAAATGGAATTACCGGAAAAAATATAATAGAAATTAACGGAAAATTCGTGATGGCCTTTAACGTGGCTCAAAAAATGTCGAAGCTGGTAGGCTTTCAAACGAAGAATTAAAGAGATTGAGTCCCAAGCGAAAAAGATCATTTTCATTGGGCTCAAATATTTCATTAAATCAACCAAACGCCAAATCTCACGGTGGTTACTATTTTATTTTATTTCTGAATAATTTAGATTTGATTAATCAAATTTAATCGTTGAACTGTTAAGGGCGTTAATGGGATACATTAGCGTCTAATTTAGATGGTACAAGTTAAAGTGAAATTTTTTTAGACCTGTACATTGCATTATTATTAGTTTAGTAAAATTGAATTGAAAGAATTTTTTTAAAAATGTCATGCAAATATTAGATGCGAGTTAATTAATTTATTGGCATACTCTGTGTGATTAAATGGGGATGAAATGAATTAACATTGTCTTAGAAAGAAACATTTTCCAAGTTTGTCTAAGTTTCTAAAGGTTTCTAAGGAGAACACAAGCCTTAGAAAAGCAAGATTTGCCTCTTGTGTGCACTGGTGCCAAACTCACATACCATTTGTAAATACGCTTCCCGGATAGTGCAACCAATAGAAAATGCAGTGTTTTTGGGAGGAGTTATAACTCCTCACTTCTAATTTATCATTTAATATGTTGAATTTATTAATAATATGAATTATTAATTATTCATCATGGAATATTATGAAAGCCATTTGCAGATTTTTTTTAAATTGCATGACACTCGTTTTTTCTAGGTACAACTTTCTTCGATAAAAAACTGAAATGCTTCTTAAAAATTGTCATTTAGAATTTTAAGTAAATGTTACTCAAGAATTTTAAAATTGGCGAATTGATTGCATTGACCTTGAGGGTCACTGTGCATAAACGAAATGAAAAAAGTGTGCATAAGCGAATCTCCGCTTCCTAAAAATGGATAATTTTCTTGAGTGAAGAACGTTGTCAAATAAATCAAAATGTTAATAATCGATTGGGTGTTCCCAATGAACTTTCAACGTAAGTTTAATGTACTGGCTTGGCTAAAAGTTTCATCAATTGAAAAACAAGGGGCGGTGCGCGTTGGAATTGATTCAGAAAACGATTTACAATTATTTGTCTTCCCACTCAAATCAAAGCACTTGATTGTTTTGACGATTGGATCTTTAAAAAAAATTTCCATAAAATGTCCCTCAATGACTGTTTCCGAATCAACTAAAAGCTTTCATTTTCTCATTCAAGAATGTCATAGCCCACAAGCTGGAGACAAATTGTGAAATTGAACAGAAAAAACAAAAGAATGGCTCTTGTCCCCACTCCCAATCAGTTTCTAAGGTTCCATGTCAAATAACAGTCAACGCCATGGGGCACATTTTTGTGTCTTGGGGCATATATTTGTGTCCTGACGACAGGGGATTTAATTGTGCCCCACAAGGCATGTAAATATGCCCTTCCTAAATAATTTAAGGTTACATTTTGGTTCACAAACGATGGGTTTCAAAATCTCACGGTGATTTTGTACAGAATTTTGTGCTGAATTTTTTAAATTTAAATTTAATAATAATTGAAATGGCATTTGAGGTCACGAGAACCAACACGGAGCCAAAATGTAACCCAATTTAGGGAGGGGCACATTTAAATGGCGTCAGGACACATTTTCTATGCCTTGTGGGGCACAATTAAATGCCCTGTCATCAGGACACAAATATATGCCCAAGACACAAAAATGTGCCCCATGGCGTAGACTGAATAAACTCTGTCCACTGTTCTTCAAGTCCATTTTGTAGGAGAACCAATTGCCGAGGCAAAGTCCTCTAAAATTAAATGCATTGAAAAAATTAAAATAATAAGCGAGGGCACAAAAGCCGTTTGATGTAATTTTTGACAATTTCGAAAAAAATGATAGTCCTCACTCTCACAATGACCGTAACTTCATTTATAATTGTTTTTCTTCTTTCATAAATTTTCTCTTTTAAATCATTGACTCAGTTCGACGGTATTTATTATAAATATTTTGTACAAAATGAAATTAATTGTTTCTTTAATTATTGCCGCCGTTGTTCCATTCTCATTAATTCAGTGCTATAGTCCATCCCTTTGTGTTAATTTAGAAGCCAATGAAAATGGAAACAATTTTGAGTGCATTTTGGGATTTCTTCGGTCATCCAAAATAACGATTCACACTTTCTCCATTGGGGAAATATTCCCCAGATTTTTGGCCACCACTCAAAAATTGAAAATCCCGCGCACCCTCTGCCTCCAAAATTGGACCAGGTTTTGTAAATCCAACGAGAGGACAAAATTTATTGAGGGCTCCAACGTTCATTTAATTATTGACCGGGACGTCTCCAGGTCTCTTGACTATGGTTTATCATGGCCCTTGTTTTTGTTCCTGGATAAATATGGAGAAACTAAAGGTCGAAATGTTTTTCATGACCTCATCCTCACCTTCACATTCCACTCTCGAAATGACTCACAATTGATTTTGACCCCGATTAAATATGCTTCGTCTGTGGGGAAGTTGACCTTTGCTCCAGTTAATTTTTTACATTTTCGATTCTATTATTGTGCAATGAAAAAAGGTCAAGTGGAATTTCTTAAGTTGAAATCATTTTGGATTCTTGACCCTTACATAATTGGCCGTCAACCATGGATGAAACACATTCTCTGGGATGTGAGCCGATCAGTGAATGGCCCTTTAGGATTGAATAAATCGTTGACATGGATCAAAACATAGATGGTAGCGGAACGTTCAAAACATTTTTTGGGAGAAATTTACCTTCACAATGACCTTCCCAATACTAAAAACATTAATCAAGAGGGCGTGTTAAATTGGAATTGTCGCCGTGTCCTAAAAACAAAACGTAGTTATCTCCCACGAATAAAATTGGCCAGTGAATTTTTGAGTAGTCTCAACATTTCGTTCCAAATTTCCCGCAAGCCCTTCATTTACAACAATACGAAATATTGGAACACCATGAAAGCCTTTTGTGGAGAGTGTAAAAACGAAAATGCATTCCATAAATTTGATCATTTGGTCACAATGTTCGACAACTATTTAGCCATAATTTACCCTCATCCATTTTTCAAAATGGAGTCTCTCTTCTGTTCCATATCTCTCCCATTTACACGCCCGCTTTGGGTTCTAATTGGCCTCTTTATTTTTATGGTCATTCCAATTCATCGGCTTGTGCTCAAACTTGAGACTGACCTCACCACCAGCGTTCTCTCCATTTTGACCCCATTCTGGATTCAAATTCTCCCGCAAAAACGTCGTTCAATATTTTTCACAATCTGGGTGCTGGTGGGGTTTGTGTGTAGTCAGTGGTACGTCATGGAATTGAAGAGCACCACCCTTGTCTCTGGTGTTAGTTTAATTAACTACAATGTGACCAAACTGGTTGAATTCGGGTTTAAATTTAAAGACATGAGTGGTGGCCAACGCCGTAAAAGACTTGAAAATGTAAAGGGAAAAGACGGAAAAATTGACCCTACCCAAAGTTTAATTTTGAAGAGCTGGCTCAATTCGAGTAAATCTAGCAAATCAACAGATAAGGAAGCCATACTTGCCACATTTGAAATCCGAAAAGAATTTGCAGTTCGCTGGAGCGCCCTCAGGGAAATAAAATATTATGTAATTGAACAGCCCATTTATTATACCACAATGAGCTGGGCGTTTAGCTCCCCCAATCTGGATTTCCTTCTCAAAGCCTATGGCCAAGCGGTGACCTCTGGACTTGTCAGTCTGTGGCTAGCTTTGGACCTTTTGATTAACTCTTGGGCAAAGGTTAGAGGACGAAAAGAGCACGACCCAAAAGTTTGGAAAATGGATGCCCAAAATGAAATGAACGAGAGAAATTTGAAAAAGTTGAGGAGGCTGGAAAATTCTCTCGTCAGATCCATTTTTTATGTTGTCCTGAGTGGTTGGACTTTAACTTCGTTGATGTTTTTATTTGAGATCGTTCAAAAGAAAATTGAGCGCGTGGCTTTCATGACGTAAGGCTAAAATTGGACAAATCCATTAAGTTACTGCAGTGAAAGTGCTTGAGTTGACGTCAATTTGGATTCTGGACCCTTCGTTGGTCGTACAATAAAAGTCAAACACATTTTGTTGGATGTGAGGTAAACTCGTCAGTAAATGGGTCTCAATGGTGGAGTACATCTTTGTCGTGGCCCAAAAAATGGATCCAAATATTGTTTAAGAGAGATTATTCTTCATAACGAACATCCAAAAATGGCAGGAATTCATCGTTCTAGTGGGCGCGGTGATTTGGAACTATCATCAAATCTTAGAGGAAAATGTAATTAAAAATAACTAAAAAAAGATAATTGTTCGTCAAATAATGTTCCAAATTATTTTTGGCGTAAACAAAGTCCTCAATCACATGGAAGGAAAGCCACAAAGAACTTGACAAAGTGTTTTGGCTAAAATTTTCTGAATGAGTTTTCGTCATTCAATTGAATGACGGTAGTGGCAGTGGTTGAAGATCGTTTACAAAATTATTATTTTGGAATAAAGTCCATACAAAACCAATTCAAAATAAATATCTCTTTATAGGTTGAAATGCCATAATTTTCATAGTAAAAAAAAATATCCATTAAATTCATCAACGACTTGTCTCCAGTCACAGCCCGTCCCATAAAAAGACATTTTAAATGGTCGTTCAGAACGACTAAGTCGTTCTCCAATTTAAAACTATTTTATTCCCGTTCTGTTTGACAATGAAACTTTTTAACTTTAAAATGTTGGATTATTTATACCAGTTCATTTTACAAAATTTGATATAGAATGAAATAATACAAAATGAAATTAATTTTTCTCTTAATAATTTATGCCTCCATTCCATTTGGATTCGTTCAATGTTCCGTTCCCTCCCTTTGTGATAATTCAGAGACAAATGAAAACAAAGACAGTTTTCAGTGCATTTTGAGATATCTGGAATCATCCAAAATAACGATCCACACTTTCTCCAATGGGGGATTATTCCCCAGAATTTTGGCCGCCACTCAAAAATTGAAAACCCCGCGGACCCTCTGCCTCCAAAATTTCAGACGCTTGTGTGGATCGAACGAGACGACAAAATTTATAGAGGGCTCCAACGTTCATTTAATTATTGACTACACCATCACCACTTCTCCCGGTGACTTACAATGGCTCCTGTTCAAGTTCATGGAGAAATATGCAGAAAGTAAAAGTCGAAATGTGTTTCATGACCTCATCCTCACCTTCACATTCCACCCTCAAAATGACCCACAATTGATTTTAACCACAATTAAATATGCAGGGACTGTGGGGGAGTTGACCTTTGCTCCAGTTAATTTATTACATTTTGAGTTTAATTATTGTCCATGGAAAAAATGTGCAGTAGAAGTACTGGAATTGAGGTCAACGTGGATTCTTGACCCTTTCTTCATTGGTTTTGAAATACTGATCAAGCAAATTTTGTTGGATTTGAGCTGGTCGAAGAATAGGTCTGTTGGGTGGAGAGGGTCGGTGACATGGCTCAAAAAATTGATGATGGAGCAACGCTCAAAACATTTCCTAGGTCATGTGAAGATGCGACATGACCATAATAGCACAGATGAGATCATTCAAGGAGGAGCACTGAATTGGGAATATCGGCGTCTGCTAAAGGAAAAAATTTCTAAGATCCCAACACTAAAATTGGCAAAAGAATTTTTGAGTCATCTCAACATTTCCCTCCAATTTGATTTCCAACACAAAAATACTAATCTCTACTACAAAAATAAATTTTGTGGTACCATGGTGGACTACTGTAGTGACTGTAAAAACCCAAAAGTGTACAATCAGTTTGACCATGTGGTCAAAATGTGGGATTTGTATTTGGGGATAATTTATGCCGAAACCGTTTTCAAAATGGAGTCTCCCTTCTGGTCCATATCTCTCCCATTTCCACTCCCCATCTGGACTCTGATTGGTGTGCTCATTTTCATTGCCATTCCAATTCATCGGCTTGTCCTCAAACTTGGGACTGACCTCACCACCAGTGTCCTGTCCATTCTGACCCCTTTCTGGGTTCAAATTTTACCGCAAAAACGGCGCTCAATATTTTTCACAATTTGGGTGATGGTGGGGTTTGTGTGTAGTCAATTGTACCTCATGGAATTGAAGAGCACCACCCTCGTGCCCGGTGTCAATGATATCGACTATAATTTGACCCAATTAGTTCAACTCGGCTATAAATTTAATGACTTGAGTAGTGGCCAACACCATATTATATTGGAAAGCATAAATGGTAGAGAGGAGAAGATTGACCCAATTTTAACATTGATTTTGGATCACTGGTTCAATTCGACAGAATTTGATGCATCAAAGAATACGCAGGCCCTATTGGTTTCATTTGATGAACGAACTGAGTCTGCGATAGTTTGGAGTGCTGAAGATGAGATAAATTATTACGTACTTGAACAACCCATTTCTTATTCTACAACGATGTGGGCATTTACTAGCCCAAATTTGGATTTCATTGTTAAGGCCTATGGACAGGCCTTGGCCTCTGGACTTGTCGATTTTTGGGTAACTTTGGACCAATTTATGAGCTCTTCTACAATTGTCAGAGGACGGAAGGAGTATGACCCAAAAGTGTGGGAATGGGTGGCCCAAAATGAAATGGACGAAAGGAATTTGGAAAAGTTGAGGCGGATGGAAAATTCCCTGGTCAAGTCTGCATTCTATTTTGCCATGAGTGCTTGGTGTGTGGTCACTTTGATCTTTTTAATTGAGACTCGACTACAAGGAAAGTAATCCACTGTCACTTTGAGCGATTCGGATTTTAATACAAAATGTATTAAACTTATTATAAAATTGTAGTGTACCATATTACACTCAGAAATACTGATTACATTTTCTCTCTTGTATTTAATGTCAATGGACTTGAGGTAAATTAATTTTAGATATCTAAAATTAATTTACTTTCAGTATAATATTATAGAAATTCCCACTCCGTACCAAATTACAATTTAATTAAGACTTTTGTGTTGTCTTTTAGCAGTAGAGATGTGAGGAATTTTTTTTCTCCATTAACGTAAGCACAAACTTCAAGACGGATGGAAAATTAAACGTCGTAAACACCGTCAAATCTCAGCCTGAAAACCGTCTCACCCGAAAGGAGGGTCGGTGAGCTACGGGAATAAGGTAACGTGATTCTTCAATGAGTTGGAGGTCGAGTCTGGGTAGAATCTACCCGGTAGATTTGACAGTGAAAGATCTTCTCATCTGTGCACATTCTCTGTAAAAAACATTATTTATATTATTTACTAACATTTAAAATGAATGTGGGATTTAATAAAACTCAATCAAATGTTAAAATTGTTTGAATGAAATTATTTTAAATGTTCAATTACATGCATTTTGAGAGTAAAAACAATTTTGCAAAATGGGCCAGAGATGGAGTTGATGGTGTACAAAAGTTCATAAAAGTTTATTTTTGTTCTTCATTTCTTTACTCAAATCCCAATTTTACTTTCCTGTCAATTATATAAGCTCATAAATTCCATGCACAACCAATTCAAAATAAATTCCGCCATTGAAACGTGATAATTTTCATAGTAAACAAATTTATCAACAACGAATTTTTTCAAGACACTTCCAGTCAGTACCATTAAAAACATTTTAATTGGAATATACACTGTCAGCACAGAATGTAAAACTGAACCAACATTAAACTGTATTTGTTAAATTTACGTTGGATCATTTCAGTATGATCGTAAACAGCTATTAAATGTACATGGCGTCTAAATGTTGAAAAGCCAACGTTAATTTGACATTGAAATCACGTTGAATTAACAGCCGTAGGTTTTTTAACGTTGGAAAATGTTGAAATGGAATTTAACAGTGACCTACTGTAGAATTGAAAATATCTCAATGTTGAATATTTCCCATATTTAACCTCATTTTCGATATTTCGATATTGATAATTGAATTGAACACCAAGGGTATTAATGGATACCCTTCATAGCTAGAAATTTAATTATTTTTATTTGGTCGTTTTTTGTTGTTCCTAAGCCTTTTAACTTAATAAAAGTTAATTTTCGTCGGCCAACACGACTACTAGAATTGGATAAAGAGAGGAACAAAACAAGTGATAATTAAAAGGACAGTGTAGCCTAGTGGAAAGATCCAGGGAAGGACGTCTGAGGACCGTGGGTTTGAGTCCCACGGAGGTTATAACTTTTTGTAATTTTTTTTCAATTTAACATTGGCTCACTGTTAAATTAATCCTCAGCTCTCTGTTGATTTAACATTCTAAGATTTGTTTAATTTAACATTTTTCCACTGTCAAATGCTCAACGTTGAGTGAATGGTAAATGTAACATGAAAAAATGTAGGTTCATGAAAACATGTGGTTTGATCGTGAATACGATTGAATTTGACAGTTTTTACGATCAAATTGATCACGGCGTATCGAGAGTGCACAACCTTATTTGTTTGTTTTACCTATAACCCTTTGATTAAATTCGATAAAAATGAAAAGAATTCCCGGATTATGCATCCGCGGGTAATTCAACCCGGGCAGTTCAACCGCCTGATAAAAACTCATTTTGGGAGGAGTTAGTGCCCGAACTACCTCGGCCATCAGTCTTTACCGGTTTTGACCTAACATTATTATAACGTGTCCGGTCATTTGTTCTAAAGTCAAATGTTCTAAAGTCATGTTCTAAACCGTGAGTTATAACGGTCATATGTTCTAACGACCCCGTGTTATAAAGTCACATGTTCTAAAATCCTGTTTTCCATTAATTTTAAAAATTCTACAAATCACTGACCACTTGTAGACCAAGCACTGAGGAAATGAGTGTCACTGAAAAATCACTGATTTTTTTAAAAAAAATTCCAATTTCATGCTAGTCTCACACAGTATTTGTAAAATTTGGAAATAATGAAAAAGTACTGAAAATATAACAGAACTAACTTCCTGAGTAAATTCAAAAAATTAATTACTCAGGTAAATATTTAGCTGAATTAATTCAGCTAAATATTTAAATCAGATCATGACTTAAACAAAGTGTCCCTATTGATTTTTGGCTTAGCGTAAGTTGGGGCTTCGGTTTCTTTTGCGACACTGTGACTCATACCACTGTCTTAGCCGTTAAGTCAGGTGACTCACCCTTTAATGAAGATTATAGAAACTAGACAAAAAGAGACTATTTGAAAAAACATTTTAGAACTTATGGTTTTAGAACAAATTATATTTAGAACATATGACATTAGTTAGAGATCTTTAATAAATCTTATCGTAAAATAAAATAATGTGAGCTCTGAAGACTTGGGCTCCGTTAGGTTCAAGAATATGACCTACAATGGATAAGGCCAAAAGCTAAGACCTTTGACGAGACAATTAATAGGGATAAAAAATATTTTCGGAGCGTACGTGACTAGGTGGGTGACTCATTTGAGTGACGCATGACGTCACTCAAGTATTTAGAAGGGGTCTGTGGGCTCTGGTTTACTGAATGTCTCTAAATTTTGGCTAAAATGCCGCCATTTTATAGTCAAATTGTGGTTCCACACCCACCATAAACAAAGCCAAAATAAAATATTTAGCAATTAGCCCATTGTCCACAATGTGGAAACTCTAACTAATAGAGCTCCTATTGAAAATGAATGTAAAACGAATAGACATGACAAATGAAACACGTACTCATGATTTTATTCTTTCTTCATTTTAATTTGTTTTAAGTGTTTTTTAAATTCAAATATTTGCGAGAAATCGAATTTTTTATTGGCAAGCCGCCATTTGAGGATTTGAGATGATTCCATGACATAAGGCTGACACCCATAAGGCCGACGCCGAATGGACAAAAGGCCGAAACCCAAAAGGCCGAAATTTTTTGAATTTTGTTTGAAGCAAATGTTGTGTTGTTACAACAGATTAACTCTAATTTCCTGAACTCATTTTAAGTTCGTAGTCAATTTTTGGATATGGAAATGCCCCGCATGCACCTTCAGCTGCTTTTATAGACAATGTTTGAAGACTTACTCTCAAGAAAATTAATTTGACCAATGTAAATGCTCTTGTAGGAGGCCATTTCTGCCCAATGGAGTCATTTGGGGTACTACGTCAATAGTTAGTTGTAGGAATTTGATCTAACCTTTCTCAAACAATCTCCCACTAACTTAAATCAATTAAATTAATTTGTTGTATTGTTTAAAACAAAATTAAAAAAAATTCGGCCTTTTGGGTTTCAGCCTTTTGTCCATTCGGCCTTTCGGAGTCGGCCTTTCGGAGTCGGCCTTATGGGTGTCGGCCTTATGTCTTTCGGCCTTGTGTCCTGACACGTCATTGTTTGGCTTTGGGGAAAATAAAATATTTTATGGGCAAAATAAAATAACTTCTGGGTAAAATAAAACGTCGTGCCTTTTTACATTTTTTTTTATCTTTGGGTAAAATAAGAGAGGTTATGGGTAAAAAAAAAATTAATCCTTTGTTGATTTTTCCAGGGTTGATTTGCTCCTTTTGTTAAATTGTCCCATGTTCAAATTCTCCCCCCTTACGTTTGTTGACAAACCAATTGAGCAATCTCTCTCTCTCTTTTCTGATTGACTTTTGACATGGCTCCTGACCATGTCAAAAGTTTAACATTTGAATTAGAGAGAAATTTTCTCTTAATATAAAATAAATAAATAAACAAAACACAACTCAAATTCGTAATCAATTTGAAAAACTTTGGAGGATCATGATAAAATGAGGAAAGAATTTACTGTTTGCAATCAAGAACGTTAAAATATTATTTGGGACGCCATCTAAATCAATTCGAATAAATTTCATTTCTAAAATTTTGTGACGAGACAATGAAATAATAATTACAAAGATTACAAAGGTCTATGCATGGTCAGATATTTTATAACTAACAATATTTTGAATATTTTTACATTTTTCTCATGGAACTATTGGACTCTGTAAAAAGGCGCCAAAAAATATTTGTCAATTAACCATTTTATTCTCTCCACATGGTCAAGAAACTTGTTTTTTTGGGTAAAATTTGAAAATTTTTTATTTCAAGGCAATCCACGTGATGGTTAAGTAGTTTTAATGGTGTAGTCAAAATGATGAGAACGAAGATGAAACCCCTTGTTCATGTACAGACGATGAGCATCAAAACGGTTGAACCCGCTATCTAGGGACACCGTGTCATAGTCATTGTCCTTGGCATACTGAATAGCCCAGTCCAAAAGGGCACTCCCATGACCCTTCCCTCTTGATTCCGATAGTGTCAGAAAATCGTCAATGTACAGAAATTTGCCACGAAAAAGGGAATTATTTGTTCTCCACGTCATGATACTCGTCACCTTCCTTCCTTCCGGTGTCTCAGTGGCCACGTACATCAAATGGTATCGTTCCTTCTGTTGTTTCCGGATTTGTCCCAAAAAATGTTCATATTTTAAAAGAGGTCGAAGGGCTACCACTGGGAGCCAACATTCCAAAATTTCCTCGTCCGTTTCAGCTTCCCGTACCTCAATTCCCATTTTCCCTTCCAATAACTTTAACTTAAGTACTTTTAAATTATTTTAACTGAAATTAAGTCACAAATAAATTATCCCCAGCAAGACTCTGTTCCAAGATGAGAGGCAAGTGAATCAAAATGTGTACAACTAGATTAATTTATTTGACCTTGGCAGATTAAATGAATCACGAATCACGTGTCAGCCCTATAGTGACGAGTTCATGGAGTTAACCTTGTGGGTTAACCTTGAATTTTTAATTAATTTTTATTATGCGCAATATCCTTCCACACTATTTTTGTAAATATTGCCTACCGCCATCATTATTTTTGGCGCATATGAGTATCACTTTGAAAAAAAATTAGTTTAAATAAATAAAAATAGAACCTCTATTTATAAAGACAAAGACACAACAATGTCAATAGAATTTAATTAAAGTTGATTAAAATATTTTATTTAGCATCCAATCCATTTTGAATCAAATCAACAATTTTTATTGTTTAATTTATTTATTATTTATTTATAAATTTTGAATGAAAAAAATTTAAGGAGTGGAAATTTTTTTCAAAAAAGTACAGAGGTTCAATTAAATTGGGAAATAAATTGTAGACACCCACTACTGCCCTCTATGGTGATGGCAAGGTAGTCGAATCGTGGGACTTTTTTTCTCCAGTTCTGGAAGGGCACCAGTAACGACAAGAGCCGAACAAAATAATTAAAATAATCACAAAAATGCAAAAAATCATCTTGGGCCCACCTGTAGAAAGAAATTAATTCAAAAATTAAATTAAAATTTTTACATGCTTGAAAATTCAAATAGGTCAATATTTTGTATTTGTTGTAATATCTAAAGTATGAAAATGATTGTTATTATCTCAAATATTAATCAGTTTGACGTACTAATTGGAAGGCGGTGTGATAAAGTATTTGATGACGTACCAAATTGTGATACCTTTGGTTCACATCCACAACAAAAGATGGACCACCTGGAAGAAGGTGAACGATATTGGGAGGCATCTGGAGCAAGTCCTCCACATTTACTCATTTTTTGACCACCATTTCCACAAAAAGAGAGACAATTACTGGTCACAACTTCGTCACATGGTTCACTCTGATCATTTATGTGACAGCTTGAAGATTCTTCAAATTCATCTTCCGCGCTCACCCCACCCAATAAAAATGTCGTTGTGAGTAGAGTGAGGATGAGGGTTGTGGTGGTCATTTTAGTTAAATTAATTTACTGGTTTAGAGAATTTTAAATAAGGTTTAGCTTAAAGCGCTTTATTTTCTAGACTAGTGGTTACACCACAAAAAGGGAATGTTTTGTCATAAAACTTTTATGAGTTTAGTGAAAATTAAAATTAATTCATTAAAATTAAATCAATATTATTTAAAATTTGACAATCTCTCTTTAACAGTTAAAGTTTAACTACCATTCAAGTGTAGGGTGACACTAAAGAAATTTTGGTTTAATAGACTCAATACACTTTAAAATTTTAAAAAAAGTTTATTGTGGCGACATATTTAATCATTGTTTTGGAATTATAAAACGTTTTTTACCTTTTGAATTATTAGAAAAATAAAATATAAATAAATTCAAACATAATTACAAAAATGTCATTTGACCTTGAATAGCCAAGTTAAATTTACAAAGGATACCAAAATCAAGTGAATTAAATAAATTTTGTCAATCAAAATTAAACATAAAATCTTTTCAGACCAGATTCTGCAAGAAAAAAATTGCAGCTTGCATATTATATTTACATTATTCATTACATTTTTTGCCATTTTTTTAACAACTTTTTGAAAGAGTACGAAATTAATTATTTGTAATGTAATTTGTAACTTTTTAAAAAAAATCGTTTGACTTTCATTATAAATTAAAATTTACAATAAAGAGTTTTGAACATTGAAAAAAATGGTTCAAATTAGTAAAAAATATATGGAGCATTTATGCATTTATAAAGACAAAGACACAACAATGTCAATGGAATACATGTATAATGAAAGTTGATTAAAATATTTTCTTTAGCAACCATTTTGAGTCAAGTCAACAATTTTTATTGTTTAATTTTTTTTAACCTTTTCGCTACTATGAACGTCTATGTCAATGTGTTTAATCTATTAATTTATTTTAAACACATTCTGAATGAAAATATTTTAAGGAGTAGAAATTTTTTTCATAAAAGTACAGAGGTTCAATTAAATGGGGAAATAAATTGTAGTCGAATTATGGGACTCTTTTTCTCCTGCGGGAGGGGGGGGGGGGTGTATTTCACAACTTGAAATTTTTAATAGACAAATAAAAAAATAATGTCATGTCAACTCAAATAGAGTCAATTAGAGGTAGGCACCCTTTCAAAATTCAAATTTGAAGTTGTGGAACGGGCTCCTGTTCCAGAAGAGGAGCAGGCACGACAACAGTAGAACAGAATAGTTAATTTGATGATGATCAAAAAAATGTACAAAATTATCCTGGACCCACCTATAGAAAAAATTTAATTGACAATTAAATTAAAATTTTGATAATAGATAAATATTTTGTTATAATATCTTCACGATAAAAATTATTGTAATTACGTCACGCAAATATTAATTAGTTTGACTTACTAGTTGGAAAGGGGCTTGATGAAGTATTTGATGATATCTTTGGTCCACATTTACAACAATAGGTGGACTCACCGGAACGTAAAATAAATGGAGAGAACTGTTTACCAGCTCCACATTTAACCATTTTTAAACCTTGATTTCCACAAAAAGATTGACATTTACTAGTCAAATCTTCATCACATGGTTCACTCTTATCATTTAGGACACAGTTTGAAGTTTGTTCAAATATTTTATCTTCCGCGCTCACCCCACCCAATAAAATTGTCGCTGTGGCGGTGAGTAGAGCGAGGATGAGGGTTGTGGTAGCCATTTTAGTTTTTTTAATTTACTAATTCACAGAATTTTAAATAAGGTTTAGCTTAAAGCACTTTATTTTCTAGCTTCCTTGTCACACCACAAAAAGGGAATGACTTTTATGAGTTTAATGAAAATTACTTATTTTACAAATGTACAAATTATTAAAATTTAGTAATGATGATGACTCAGCATTGAAATTTGTTTTTAAGGGTCACTCCCCTAGATTTGTTAATATTGTTGAGAATCCTAGATCGAATTCTAAATCCTATGATAGATCTATTAAATATAGGCTTATTAAAAGCTGGAATTCTCTACCAAATTCGCTACGCAATCTCTCTACTTCCTGTAAAAATTACAAAGAGCAAATTTCACAGTACATTGTTAAATTAAGACGTTAATGTTTTTGTCTCTTTAATTTATTTTCTTCAAATGTAACTTTTATTTAGATTATATTGTCCCCTATTGAAAATCATAGCATGTGACATGCTCCCATGTAATGAATAGATATGACAATTGAATAAATCAAATTGAATTGAATTGAATTACAAATTAATTTAATTTAAATTTTAAATATATTTAAAATTTGGCAATCTCTTCAACTACCATTCAACTGTAGTGTGACACTAAATAAATTTTGGTTTACCAGACTCATCATACTTTAAAGTTTTAAAAAAAGTTACAGAATTGTGACGATAGATTTAATCACTTTTTTTCATTCATTCCAAAACGTTTTTCACATTTTGAATTATTAGAAAAATAAAATGAAATCAATTCAAAAATAATTTTACAAAAATGTCATTATGAACCTTGAATAATCAATTCTGTTAAATTTACAAAGGACCCCAAAATCAGGTGAATTACGTCTTTATCAATTTCATGAGAATTAAATATAAATTCTTTTCAGGCAAGTTTATAATTTGCAAAAAAATGTGTAGCTTGCGTACTATATTTACATTATTCATTACATTTTTTGCCATTTTTTATTAAATTTTTGAAGGAGTATGAAATTAAATAATTTGTAATTTCTTAAAAAAAATTGTTTGACTTTCATTATAAATTATAATTATTTATACTAACTTTTATTTTTGTAATTTAAATAAATTTTGACTTCAAAAATTTTAAAGGTGTGCAACGTTTATTTTTAAAAAAGTACAGTGCACACTGTACAGATTTTACAATAAAATAAAAATAAAATGAGATTCATAATATTAAATTGGGTTGTAAAGGGGTTCAATTAAATTGGGAAATAAATTGTGGACGCCCACTACTGCCCTCTATCATGATGGCAAGGTACTCGAATTATGGGACTCCATTTCTCCAGTTGTGGACGGGCAGCAAGAACGACAACAGTAGAACAAAAAAATTAATTTGATGATGACCAAAAAAATGTAAAGAATTATCGTGGGGAAACCTACAAAAAAAATAATTGAATTGCCAATGTAATTAAAAATTTTATATCCTTCAAAATTAAACTAGCTAAATATTTTTGTTCAAACTAGAAACAGTTTCAGAGTCAAATTAAACCGTGTTGAAACATTTAACTTTATTTTAAATTTTTGACAGAACGATACAAAGTTTTAACTTTGGTTATATTATTTACGTTATGTCAAACTCAAATAATTAAATGTTAATTAAATAAATTTTAATGACGTTGACGTACCACTTGATGAAGTTTCAGATAAAGAATTTTGTGACGTATCACGTGATGCACCACGTGGTATATTGAGCTGACATTTACAACAATAGGTGGACCCACTGGAATGTAAATGAAATTGAAAGAAATCTGTACCAGCTCCACATTGACCCATTTTTTGACCCCGACTTCCACAAAAGGATTGACATTTACTCGTCAATCCTTCGTCACATGGTTCACTCTTATCATTTACCTCACAGCTAAAAGTTTGTTCAAATTTTTCATCCTCCG
This sequence comes from Arrhopalites spinosus, assembly GCA_034700945.1. Classification (NCBI taxonomy): domain Eukaryota; kingdom Metazoa; phylum Arthropoda; class Collembola; order Symphypleona; family Arrhopalitidae; genus Arrhopalites; species Arrhopalites spinosus. Next base: position 59,826 of record JAQIVZ010000462.1, read on the forward strand.
CGCTCACCGCACCGAATAAACTTGTCGCTGTGAGTAGAGCGAGGATGAGGGCTGTGGTAGCCATTTTAATTAAAATTAATTATTACTGATTCAAGTGATTCAGAATTTTTATTGTGACCTTAAGGTTTAAATTAAAGCGCCTTATTTTTTAGTGTGCCCTGGAAATTAAGGGAATGGTTTACGGGAATTAAATTTAATTTTAAATATTTTTTTAAAACTGAACAAACCCTTCAACTAACTATGCAACTCTAGTGTGACACTAAATAAACTCTAGTTTAATGGACTCAATATACTTGAAGAAGTAGAAAAAGTTTAAAAAAAATAATGGCGGCAAATTTAAAACATTTGATCAACTTTTATTTATGAAAATGCAAATTCAAAACAAAAAATTGTTTTTCACATTTTGAGGTCATCTTGATAGTCAACTTTTGCTATTAGAAAAAAATAAAATGAAATAAATTTTAAATTTACAAATCCCTAAACGTCATTTTTCCTTGAAGCCCAAACGTTTCTGAGACAAAGGACACCGATTGCAAGCGACTAAACTAAATTTTGTCAAAACAGAATAAAACTTAGATTTTGGGACCAGATTAAGAATTTGCAAAAGTTTCAATTTAATCAATTTGCATATTTACATTATTCATTACATTTTTTTGCCATTTTTTATTAACTTTCTTGCGTTAACCATTCAGATTAAATTTTGATCTCATTGTATTTAATAAAGTTTGATAAATAAAATGTCCAATTTATGGGGTGATCAGATTGGCGCCTCTTAAAATTAAAAACAATCACGTGTTGCAACTATTGCAATAGAAAGACATTTAGGCTGATTTAAAGTAAAATGAATGGTCAATTAAAGGTCAAGGTTCACTCTGTTGGTGCAATAAAATCACGTGATAAAGAAAGGAAGATTATGGGCGGATTTAAGAGTAAATTCCCTTTCGGTCAGATTAGGCTTAAATTTGGTGGTGCTCAATAGTTGTCATTACACCTACAAAGTGATTGCCTCCTTTGACCTCCACAGGTCAAACAAGGATCCCATATGTACATAGTAGGTAAGAACCAGGTTTTCATGCAAAAATTATGGAAGTTTGCAAAAATTACCTTCTCAACCTCTTGAATAGAGTTGGGTCTATCATCAAAAATAAACGATTTAATTTAAAATAATTTAATTTAAATAATTAAAAGAAAACTTTATTTCTTCGGGTTCTGCACTCCTTGAGTGAGCGTGAACCATTTGAATTGGATGGAAATATATTGGAAATATTTTGAAAAAAAAAATTAAATAATTTTCACACATTTATTTTTTTTAGTTCTCTTTGACTTGACTTTAAATCATTTTTCAGAGAGGTCAAAAAATCCCCCAACTCGTCAAAAAAATTGAATCGATTTGAAATTCAATTTTCATAAAGTCCTGAACTTGAAATATGGAGCCCCTTGAAAATTGAAGGGAATCCTGTTGAATGTTAAAATTGTGTCAAAATTTGACTTGAATTTCTCGCCATGGCCGACTCAAATTCATACCAAAAATAATAAAATTCGGATTGGACGCTCATTATTTTTATTTTTATGTGACAATAATTATTTTTACTGCCACAGTCATAAATTTTACTCTCAAAATGAGTGATTTTACGGGTCTACTAATTAAAGAACATAGTAATCGAGTCAAACCATTCATGAGAGATAAACTTTTAAATGGAAACGTAATTAAGATTTTAAATGTTGGTTCATCCACTTGGTAAAATGAGAGACTGTAGTAAAGACAGTCGGATAATTTCCACCCTCTCCCGTATGACATGACCCCATGAATGACATGTCGACCATTTTCTATGAGATACAGGGACACCCCGCTGTCCCTTAAATTATACAAGTGTTTACCCCCCAAATACATTTAAAATTATTTTATTATTTTGTCTCCCCATTAAAAATTACTCCCCTTGTTCCAATTTCTAACTTGCCCTATTTTTTAATTGACTGACTGACTTGACAGAAAATTATTTCTTTGGAAATTACCCCAATGAGTAATTGAGTAATGACAAGGCAATTAACTGAAACACGAATTTATTCAACTTATTTTTTAATCAAAGACTAAACTGCCTTGTGTACAGTTTAAACTTTTTAAATTAAGTATTTAATTATACTTTAAACATTTTTATGATTAAAGTTTTAATTGTATCCTTGGATTTCCATTTCCTTGTTTGAGAGTGAGAGGCGTCATCAAATCAGCGGGATTCTCAAAATTGGAGATGAATTAAATCTCCCCCCTCCCGCTCTGAATCTACTCTGCCATTTTTATGACTTTTTTTATTGCATAAAGCATTGATGGATTAGCCAAATCCTGATACAAAGTAGAGACAAAATGATGAGAGGAATGAGACATGGAGCACGTGCATAAAATTCAAATTAATTACAGGTGAGCTAATTGGGATGAATGAAATGACGTCAATGGATGTCCAACTCACTCTCAATGATTTTTTAATTGTCATGATAAAACAAATTGAATTTATGATGAGAGGACAATTTCTTATCTTTTTTTGTATGATTAATTTAATTTATCACATTGATTATCTTTCAAAATGTCAATTCTCATTAAGGTGACAATGTTTAACGTGGAATCATAGTTAAAATTCCATTTAAAATTCTTAACTTTTACTCTTTTCCTTGTTTCCAGTTTGAACTAAATTATTTAACAACAATAATTTTTAAATTATGGATTCACCTGTGTACAATCCCGTAATTAATATTAATTTAATAATTATTTTGTTTCAAAACTTCTTGTCTTGTACAATTTTAATTGACAATTAAAAATAAATTATTTTACAGAACATTCCATTCTCTGACTTTATCAATGGCGGTTTTCGAGCCGGGCGGATTGCTCGAATTAATGGAAAAATTCCACTACAAGCCACAAAGTTAATTTCTCAATTTAAACAATTAAGTTTTAAATGTCAATTAAATTAAAAAAATATTATTAATTTAGTTTCTCAATTAAATTCCTACACGGTCACAACCCTGGAACAGATGACGTGGGACTTTTTATACATCCAAATTTTAATGAGCATTCCCTCACTCTAAATTCACGAATTGGGTCAGTGTGGGGTCAACCAGAAATCAAAAATAATTTACCGTTGGTCAGGGGTCAAGATTTTGAAATAATGATTCTTTGTGAGAATCAAGATTACAAGGTAAACAAAAAAAATCTAATTGACAATTAAATTTTAATTGATTTTCCCTCATTTGAAGATTGCCATGAATGGCCATCATTTCACTCAATTTAATCATCGTCTCCCTTGTGAGGTCATCAATGGCATGTCAGTGGAAGGAGAGGTCAGCGTGTCTTTCTATAAATTTGAGGGGGGTGTGACTTCTTCCATGGGGTCAATGACCCAGCCAATTAACCAAATCCCCCTCCCAATCCCATTTTCCGGGCCCGTGTACCCTGTCCCCGATATCGCGGTCATGCCGCCCTCACCGAAAAGTCCCGCTGGGGGTTCTATGGGAAACTGGTCCGCTCCAATGATCGTCCCGCCAGCTGGACTTCCTTACCCGGCTTCTCCCATCCCACGAATGTACCACCCGCCGCCTATTCAAACCGACGTTTTTGACTCGCCGTTGAGTTTTCCAGTAATTAATTCCAATAGTTTAAAATTCCCGCCCGGGTCATGCGCCATTGTGATCCCATATAGATAATTAATATTTGTGTACTTGAATAGGTCCCACAAATTGGAGGTCATGAAGGGAGGTCAATTGCACGGAGTCCTTCCCATCCTTCTAACTCAACGTCTATGCATAGTAGTCCAGTGCGGGTAAGTTTAAAGTTATTTAAATATTTAGTTGAATTGTGATATTTAATTAAGATTAATTATATTAATGATTAGGGAAAAGAATTGAAGAAACAGATGAAGCAAGAGAGGAAGGAAATGGAATATTTTTTAAAGAAAGAAGAAAAGAAACAACTTAATAAATAAATCAATCATTTTAGCGGGTTTTTTAAAATTTCCATTTTATTTTATTTCTTAAATGTACTCACTCATAATGAATGGAGACACAACAAAAAGAGAAAAAAAAATTTGAATTGATTGGTTAGAAACTCAGTTTATTTTTGACTTGACTGTCAACTAAATTAAGCGGAGTTTAGATTGGACCACAGTTCTCAAAATTCATAAAATTAGCGGGAATATTTTTAATGCTTATGAAAACAATTATTATTTAAATTTTTATTTGGAGAAAATTTTGTACCACTGAAAACAGGTGAAATAAATGTCATTTTAATTTTCCCCAGCTTGGTTACATTCTTACATTTTATAAGGAAAGGAAATGGCTAGATTTTAGAGCAAATTAACTTTCCGTCAGATTTGGCTGAAATTTGGTGGAGAGGTCTTCTCTTTTCTGCTATTGTCTCCTTTGACCTCCACAGGTCAAAGAAGGATCCCCTATGTACAGGGTGACCACCTCAGGCAAGTCAAAATCCGGGACATTTTTTTAAATTTTTTTACACAAAAAGTGTAAAATGTATTTTTGAAATAAAACGTGGAGAGGAGTTGAGGGATAGAGAGTTGTATAGGAACTATTTTCCTTTGTGTTCAATTCATTACAATGCTAATTTTAATGGCTATGACAGTAAAATTTATTCGACACGTGCCAACAGTTTTGGAGTAAATACTAAATTAGGAACTTTATTTAACAAGCTAAAATTTAATTGACGTGAAATTGTCACTTGACCATATCAAAGACCACTGGAGTCGATAGAGAATGTTGGGATCAAAGTGGGTCAATTTCATACCCTCGAACGAATTTCTACTCCCAATTTTATCGATTTCGTAACAAGACAAGTCGTGAGTCTCCTTCTGACTTTCCAGTCAAAAATATGAGTGAAGGGGAATAATTTTGTCAATTTGTGTTGTCTAATAAACTAATGAATTAAAGTTATTGTGATAATTAGTAAATGGACCTCTACATTATTTTTGGCATGAAAAAACCGTTCAAATGGCGTCCCAAGTGGTGGCGTACTTGATTGAAATTAGTTTTTCTCTTGTGACGCACCAAAGAATTCCAACAACTGAAACAAAAAATGTAAATGGTGGCCATTTGTAAAAAACTGTTTTAAATTAAAGTGAAATTTTATTCACGATGAATCAGAAAGTTCGTGCCTGCTGAGAAAGTATGGCCGTTCTTGGAAAGAAAATATTGGGAAAATGTTTCCAATATTGAAGACTATGGGAAACATTTCCCAAAACATGACGTACTATTTTCCTACCTGTTAAATTGTATTTAGTTTTAAATGTTCATTTTGGGGGCAAGACAGTTTAATTAACTTTTGTGTCTTCTCTTTGTTTTCTGTCAGAGAACATTTTCTGTCAAAATAAAATCATTTTATTAAAATGGTAAAATTGTGACATGAAGAAAACAAATTGATTGATGTGTCAACAAAAAAGAACAATCAAAGAAACATGGAGACTTGTCTACAGTTGAAAAATTGTACAATTCAATTTAGTCTATCGGCAAATTCAAACAATTCAAAGTCCCAGCGAAGAATGTAATAATCAAAGTACCTAATCATTTTCTTGTCACAGTTTTATTTAAAATTTTCAAAATTCTCCCTTTCAAAAATATCCTCAACTAAAAGCTTCCACACACAGTGAATTTTGTTGATTCTGCTAGAAATAACGATAAGTGACACTATAATTAAAAAGGAGTAACATCAAAATGTTCAGAAATAATTCCAACAAAAAATAGAGAGCTCTGTTGGACTGTGTGAATGACTTCTGTGGTGGAAACATATTGGAAAATGATTCATAAACAAGATTTGATTTTGAATTATTTCACTTTTTTTATTCTTTCCTCCCTCGGAATTCTCCCCGCGGAATTTCAATTCTCCACTGGCAAAATTCGAATTCTTCGCACCGGAGGACGTCGGTGGGTGTTTTATGAATGGTTGGTAAATTTAGTTGGGTACACTTTGTGGATCAATGTGCGTCTTTTCCAGGCTCTTGTCTTGGGTGGGTACGTCCAATTTCATCATCTTTGTGCTCACATCATGTGCTCTAGTTTTTTCACGGTCGTTATGTTTTGGGCTGTGATGCTCTTCATAATTTATCCGGAAGTCAATAAAGCCATCTTCAACTCCCTTCAATTTAGTACTAAGGGTGAGTGCCAAGTTTAATATTTTGGTAAAAATTTATTCAATTATTTTTGTTTCATTTCAGAAGGTGGCGGGAATTC
>JAQIVZ010000463.1:0-65982 GCA_034700945.1 Arrhopalites spinosus
GAAATATTTATTGCCTTTTTTGTGGGACGGATTAAATGATCTTCAATTTTATCCAATAACTCATAAATTGATTTCTTTGAGAATCGAAATCTCTCTATTGTCTGACTGTCAGAGAAATCATCTAAAGGATTTTTTTTAACTTTTATTTGATAGGGAAGTCTTTGCACTTGCTCCAACAAGTCAAGAGTTTCCTCTATATCACTGTCGTCGGAGAAGCCAAAATTGTCGTCAAAATCATCCATGACTGGTGAAGGAATGTCACATTTATTTTATGAGGCATGAAAAAGTCAAGAATATATTGGACAAGGTCATTAACGCGCATGAAACAAAAAAAAATTTGTAAAACACATGTAAAAAATAAATTAAAAATTCATGTTTTGTATTGTGTACATATGCTAAGTACGAGTAAAGTCACCTCGGTCTCTGGATTATAAATCCATTGCCTACCTACCCCTTTTCAACCATTCCTTTAGGTTAAAATAGGTTTGGTGATAAGAAACTGGGGTGTACTTGAGGAATAATTGCGCCTTCTTCCCATCCCAGGAACGAGATGGGGAGGGAGGAGGAAAGAAGGATTTCATGATGCGATCCTATCCCTATGTCGAACATAGGAATAGTATAAAGCAACGAAAATACATATGGAGAAATGTCTTTATCTATCTTTTTGTGTCAGACACAAGCTCGAACCGAGAAGCCAATAGGAAGGAGTTATGATCGCTTGAGGCGATCATAACTCCTTGCTATTGGTCCAGTCTTCACAAAGGGACAGGGGGTACTTTACAATGGGAACATTTCCGTAAAATGTTTCCTTCAAAGTTCCTCGTGTAGAGATAAGATTGTCTTAAGTTTATGTAAACAAAGATAAATCTTTTTTTAACTCCAAATTTTTAAAGGGTCGAAGCAATCAATGTACGCTTTAATGCAGTAGAATTCCTTCCTTCTTCTACTTGTCAGCTTGTCAGCTTGTCATTTTTTGTTTTTTTCTCATTATTTTAAATTTAAATAAATTAATTGCACATTAAATGTCCGAGTTAAGCACCAATTGTAAGGCAAAGGGTTGTAGAAACGACAGTAAAAATTCGTCAAAATCTTTTCACAGCTTTCCGAATAAGACCAAGGAATTTGAGAGGTGAGGACAGTTTAAATTAAAATTTTTAAATTTGTAAATGGAAATTCTGTTTCCCTTTCTCAATTATTTTGAATATTTTGTTTTCTACTTTTTACAAAGTCTGTCATAATTTATTGTATTCTGTGTAGATTTTCGCAATGGATGAAAGTTGTCGACAGCTGTACCAAGCTTGGTGCTACGTCAAAGTTGTGTCAAGACCACTTTCATGGTTCTTGTTTTTTAAGTGCTGGAAAGACTCACTTGAAGAGAAACACAGTTCCCACCTCACTGGTCCCTGCTCCAAGACAAGCAGGAAACCAAGACCGACGTGTCCAAAATGTTCGGGCCATTCAACCTGCCGGAAAAAAACCTCGACCCTCATCCGGAGAAAATATCCAGTCAGGTGAAAACTTAATTCCATTATTGATGACACAATCATCCGCCATCAACGTCAACCACTCACCCTCTCTCAATGTGGACCCCTCAATGTTTCCCAATGTGACCCCACTGACCCCCTCAACCTCTCTCAATGTGATGCCACTGACCCCCTCAACCTGTCTCAACGTGACCCCATTGACCCCCTCAAACTCTCTCAACGTGACCCCACTGACTCCCTCAACCTCTCTCAACGTCACCACATCAGTGGTCCTCTCATCAACAATAGGTGTGAAGCCAAGGAGGATATTTGTTAAACAACAACGTGGAACCCTCCGGAAATCTATCATCAAAAAGGTAAACTTGATTCTAAATATTTATATGTAGACTTATATGTAGTTCCTCTGAGAAAAGTGGACTTTTTGACCTCTCTTTGTTTCATGTGTAATACCTTTATGAAGAATGGACTTGTTGACTTCTATTTCACTCATATGTATCTCCTATATGAAAAACGGACATTTTTGACCTGGGCTTGACTATATATATGTATATAAGACGACTTTTATACACCTTTTGATGACTTCCTGTTTGATATATATGTTCTACAATCATTTCAGAAACGGGGGAAGTGTCCACGAAAAAAAGGAGGGGTATCTGGTCGTCTTGTGGACGCGGGCTCTTCACTGCCATCCTTATTCCAATATTTAGTAGAGACGGAAGCACGCATTGGTGATACGAGTTGTGTTGGTGGTAAGGAATCTGATATGGAAGATGAACATGATAGTACAGTTAATTCAGGTAATGAAGGTGCTTCACAGGATGCATATGGTGATAATGTGGAGTCGGAAAATGTACCTAGGTTACCTAGTAATATAGATTTAAGGTCATATTGTTTAGAGGATCTCTTAGCAGCAAAATCTTGTAAAATTAAGCAACTTCGAAACCAAGTATACTACTGGAAATGTCAAGCCTTAAAGTCAAAGAAAGACAATGATTTGGTCAATATTGTCAGTCATCATTGTACGCAATTCACTCTAGATATGAAAATTTTCTTAATTTCCCAAATTTCTCGTGCCAAAACTCCCAAAACACGTAGGTCTCATTATTCCTCTCTTGAGCAAGATCAATCTCTGCGATTCTATTATGCGATTGGAAGAAAGGGCTACTTAGCTCTTATCCACTCTGGATTTTTGTTACCACGCCCTAGGACATTAGGCAGGTGGCTTCAGTACATAGTCTTCCGTACCGGTACCAACGACAAGATTATGGCCTACTTGAAAAAAGTTGCCACACAATTACAACCACAGGAATTGCATTTTGTCATGGTCCATGATGAGATGACCATACACTCGTCCTTAATCTATGATAAACATCGTGATGAAATCCTTGGAATTGAAGATTTTGGACCTGGTCAAAGAAAACTGAAGGTTGCAACACACGCCTTAGTTTTCATGATACGCGGGTTGTCATCAAGACTCCAGTTTCCCGTAGCCTTTTATTTTTCTGAACTCCCTACAAAATCAGAGAGACTTCAAAAACTCATTCCACCACTAATCAAAACAATCGAAGAAAGTGGAATCAAAATTCGTGCCTGTATTTCTGATCAAGGTAGCGCAAATCAAGGCGTCTACAACAAGTTAGGAATCACCAAGGAACGTCCTTACCTTGAAATCACTGGTGGAAGGAGAATTTACTTCCTGTTTGACGCCCCTCATCTCTTAAAAAACATTCGGTCGGCCCTTTTCAACCATGGAATTAGTTATCGGACAGATGAAGAATTTAAGGCAGCGTCGTGGCATCATATTCAAGAATTATTTGAATTGGAGAAAGGACAACGGGCAAGGTGTGGGCACAAATTGACTAAAGCTCACCTAAACCCTACAAATCTAAGTGCAATGAAAGTGTCTTGGGCTGCGCAAGTACTTAGTCACAGCGTCGCTTCAGCAATTAAAACCCTTGTTGATCACCCATCAGAATATCTTCCAAAGGATGCTGAAGACACAGCCTACTTTCTGGATGAGATGGACCAGTTGTTTGACTTCTTGAACATCAGTCAACAAAGTAACAACATGAAGCCAATCAATTCCGCAGTATTAGTTTTCAAACATCAAGAAGAACGGATTCAAAAGTGGCTGAATTGGATTGACTCTTGGAAGATGCATGATGATGATAAATTACCCCCTTGCGTTTCTGGAATGAAGTTGACCCTGTCTGCTATGAATATGCTACTTCAAAATTTAAAAGCTGAAGGTTATAAAGAAGTTTATACTCGAAGAATACAACAAGATTGTTTGAAGCATTACTTTGGATTTATGAGATACAGATGCAGCAGTGGTCGAAATCCAACAGCAAAACAATTCACGGACAACTTCAAATTTTTATTCTTCCGTAATCATGTCAAGATAATCTTTGGCAACACAGTTGAGTTTGAAGAAAATGAAACAATATTATCAACATTTACGGAAGTTAAAGAACTTCTTGCGGAGAGTCCCCTTGTAAACTCATCCGAAGACCCCGAAAACACAACGACCAATTTAGATGCAATATCAAGGGATATGTTGAGTGACAACGAATTTGAATCAACAGATGATGAAATTCAAGATAAATCACCGGATCTACAAGCATTGTTTCAACGTCAACTGAGTACACCAGAGGAGATAAGTGATCAATCGATCATTTTTATGGCTAACAGAGCCGCCAAAGTAGTAATAGGAAGGGTCAACTGTAATGTCTGCCAACAAGAATTATTGGAATTTTCAAATAAAGAGAATAACAAGTCATCAAATGAAATTCTTCTACGTCACAAAGCGAGTCCAGGAGTTAAAGTGACATCAAAAATTCCTCTTTCTTATACCCACAAGTTGAAACCCTCCCATCATGAAATATTCCTCAATTTTTTAGAACTTTTCATATCTGGTGTGAAATCCAATTCCAATTCCCAAGGCACAAAAGTGCGCCAAAATATACTAAGAGCAATATTGACCAATTCACATGTCAAAACTTGGACGAGGCTGACAAATATTTCATGTCAAAATCATCGAAAAATGATTCTTGACTACTTGGTTTTGACAATTCTATTTGATATGGTAAGTGTAAAAAATAAAGACATGCATCCTGTTGTGACAAACTCAACCCCACTTGGGTCACGACGCTTTCGTGGCAGGTAAATCCACAGTATACTTCTGTAAATATATTTGAGGGGTTGAGGTGCCACACAGATGACATTGCAATAACTGATAATCTAATTTAATTACAATAATTAAAAATTTCATTTTATTTTTTTATATTATTGATAATCCTTACTTTAGTAAATTTTAGGTACAAAAATTCTAAATGAAATCAATAACCTTAAATTTTTTCTAAATTTTTTCATTTTATTTGCAATTTTTAATCTAGTATATTCCAGGTACAAAAATTATATATAATACTCATACACCAACTTATAATTAAATTTACTAATTTAATTTGCAATCTTTACTTTAGTCCATTTTATATGCAAAAATTGTAAATAAAATGAATAAACTTAAATTCTTTTTAAGTTTATTCATTGTTTACAATATTTACATTTTAGTCAGTATTGAGCTTAAAATTGAGGTATACAACGTAGTCCGCCTAATGATGGTAATGAAAACAAAAAATAATTTTAGTAAATAAGAATATTTTATTGTCCACATCTACCATTTTGCATCATTCTATTACAAAAAGTTTTTAAAGTTAATATTATATTTTTGTTCGACTTTGTATATAAATTATGCCAAATTAAACAAAGTCGGTCCCTTAATAAATCAAACCAACCATTTAATTTTGTACATAAAATATACTCGTTTTATTTTTTCACACGTAATAACTGCACAATCAATTTGTTCAATTATTTCCATTTGTATTTGTTTCAATTAATTTTTTACTCCATGGCATCAAAAACTGACCATAATCATGTCATCATCTTAGTCTAGTGCATGGCCATATGACATACGAATTCATATGACAATCCTTTACATTGAGAGTGGCCACTACATATTGAAAGTCTGTGCATATAAAAACCATTGCCAAGCATCAAAATGGTCTATGTGCTAGGATTTATACATACCACATGCACCCTTTTAGTCTTGCGAGGCTCATCAACGAGTAGTACATAAGTACATATATATATATGATTCTCACACTGCACGGAGCACAATTATTGCATATGGGGAACATTGCCAGGAGTATCTTTCCACATACATACTAAAAAAGGAGGGACTAACCCTCTTTGCCTCTCCCCCCCTTTCCTTAAAGACTTTCCAAAGCTGACCATTTCTCTCTTTCTTGAGTATAAAGGAAAAGGAACTGATGGTGATATGGCCCTGAGTGTTTTTTTAAAAAACCTTGAGACATAGGTTGTGTACGTGTGAGTCTCTAAGATATTTTGTTTATTTCAACGCCGTTCAGTACCTTTCCCAATGAAATTATGACGAGGGGAAGAGTAGTATAAGTAATATAGACTTAATGTCTGTTAGAGTAGTTTTGAGGGTTAAGACTGTTAAGAGAGATATAAAAACATTGAAGCAACAATTTGGACAATTCAAATTATGATTCTACATTTCATAATTAATTAAAATTAAAGATGGACTGTGTCAATTCGATGGATTTTTGTAGATTGCGTCATTGAAATTGCTGAACGGATGGGAACACGACGGCATTGCCCAAGTCCAAATCCAATTCAGAATTTTTTTATTTTTCCAATTTTCAATCGTAATTAAGAAAATCGAAACAAGTTCAATTTGACTCATTTATCGTCAGTTATTTAGGGTAAGTGACCAACATTTACTATTTCCGGTCGACTCGTCCCGAGTGATAAATCTAAATATTCTTAATTCTCATCCAATTTTCCTCAGACTTCCACTCAAAATGACGGTTTGTATTTTATAATTTTGTAATAATTTTTGTTATTTACTTTAACTCAAGAAAAAACTTGTTGTGGTGGATTTGCGACAAAGGAAGAGAAAGAGTTGGCCATCCATTTAAGTGGCCACAACGTGCCCTCCATCCTTCTCACAAGATTCTCTATAATTCGCATGTGATCTATCCCTTAACAATATTTTTTTGTGAATTGGACAAGTTGTGCCTTAAATTTTCTTGTTTTACGGACATTAATTAATGTTATCAGTTATCTTGTATTATTTCCTATTTTATTTTAACTTTTAACCTCTATAATATTTCTTACACAATAAACCCATTTTCCATGACTTTTTATTCCCATTTCTTCCAACTCAGTTTCGACCCTTTTTTCTATCTCTATTTACATTGTGTGTGACTTAATTTATACCAAGTAAAAAATGTTCACAATATAAAAAATTAGTGTAAATGCATCAACTACAAATTTCCTGTAATTAAATCTTGAATAATTTTTACTCTCCATCTCCAAAAGTTATGAAATTTATTCAATGTCATTCTTTTTATTCTGAAATAGTGACGTCATACTCTATCAATTTCAATCTTGACACTCTTCTCTCCGGGAGGGAAGCGGTCCATTATTTTTTTGTGGTTCAAACTTAATTTTTTAATTATTTAATATTCTTCCATAAATTCATCCCAATTCCACCAAAATTAAACAACTTGGACGCCGCTCGTGCTAAATGCGCATATTTTTGCAGTCATGTCTTGTAAAAGTTTCTTCTGTTTCAGTAAGTTACAATACCTCAATTTGCAATTGAACATTTTCGCTTCATTGGATCTCAGATCCTTCGCATGCTTCTTGACCTTTGGATGACCTTTTTTTTCTTGCTCACTCCACTTGTTCCCTCCCATTTTCATGTGTAATTGTCTCTTCAATTGTGTTAAACCTTGAGCAGTGGCATAAGGGCACAAATGACATTTCCACGGCTCCTTTCTTGTGTGCTTGACAATGTAGACCCTTAATTGTTGAATGGTGGACCCTTGATAGTCACAAAATGAACAAGAGAAAGGTTTCTCTCCACTGTGGGTCCGCAGATGGAGCTTCAAACTGAAGGAATATTTGGATTTAAAGGTACACTGGTCACATTTAAAGGGTTCCTCTTGTGAATGAATCTTGAGATGATCTTGTAACTTCGAATTTGCGTTTCCAGCGTAGGGACAGAGATGACACTTGAAATTTTTCTCTGTTGAGTGGACCCAGGCCGTGTGTCGTTTGATGCTTCCACGTTGTTTAGTTCGATACGGACAGAGAGTACAGGCGAAGGGCTTGACCTTCTCGTGAATCTTTATGTGAGTCACCAAGTGAGCTTTCTGCCCGCATTTGTGGTGACAAGTTGGGCAAAAGAATTTCTTTTCTTTTGTGTGGACCACCTCGTGAAGTTTCAAATGGCTGCCGGTGAGAGCAGAGTGGTCGCAATCCGGGTGTTGACATTTGTACGGGCGTTCTCCTGTGTGACTCCTGAAGTGATAGACAAAGTCGTTTTAAGAGTCTTGATTGAGGTGCTTCTGTGACTTGGTCTTGTAAGACTTGAGTCTATTGTGACTACTTATATGACCACGTACATAAGGTACACATAAAAGATGAAAAGATTTCGTCAAACTCTGTGTGTATGAATTTTTAAATTACTTAAAACTGGCCTGGGAGGAGAATGAATAAATACAATAAAAATAAAATATGAATTGTTATGCTTGGATAGAACGATGGAGAGTCATAAAAATTCGAAGCTTTTTATTGAAATTCATCGAGCATCATGATTAAATTAATAACAAATCCGTAACTTTGCTTCCAGAATATAGTAATAGTATATAATAATTTTATTATGTTTCACACACATTCAACCTTATTACATAAAGTATATCATCAGCACTTAACTTTAATTATTCACACTCTTTCTCATAGAAGTATATCTCTTACAATAATTCTGTCTCATAATCGCAGAATGAACAAGTAAAATGTAATAACACACATTTTTGTTAACTTTTAAATAGATGCATCATTTTTTCTTTTAGATCATAATTATCCTAAGTTAAATGTAAGATTAAGTTTTTTTTAAAAAGGCAAACAAGAAATCTTTTTCACATATGTAGTTAAATTTCACCCCATCAAAAAACAACAAGCACTGGAGAGTTTGCAAAACAAAGAGAAAAAAACTGTCGGCATAAAATTTAAAACCATAAAATGTTTCTCATAAATATGCATTCAAAAACATGAAATTTGTGATAAAATGTAACCCCCATTGTAAATTACAATTTGTAATGTTATTCCACATTTTTTGACATGTTATCTTAAATTGCTTTGACTGTTGTGTGTGTGTTTCATTTTGTTTTTTTTGTACAACCCACAGTAATTCTTTTTTAATTAAGTATTATTTAAAAGTTTTCACCGTTAAAAATGTAGTCAATCATAATTCATAATAATTAATATTTAATAGTTTTAGTTTGCTAACAATACATAAATAAAAGTTTTTTTTAAGTATAGACATCGTTTTTCTTTTTCATTGTATTGTAGACACCTTCAAAGGCAGTGATAGCTTGATTGTAGTGCGTTAGTTTTTATTTAATTAATAATTTATACACTATTTCTTATTTATAACAGTTTACAATAATAATTCCCTCTTTATTTTATTTTTTTTTCTCTCTCCCTCCCTTTAAATTAACTATGAGGTAATAAATGTTTATATTTATCAATTTTATTAAATTTATTGTGTAACAAGTTGAAAATACAAAATTCAAAATTTTGATTGACTTGCCCATATCATGATTTATGATACAGTGTGTCCACGATAAATGTTTCCCGTCATTTCATCCACATTGGGAACATTGCCCCAATCGTTCCTTTCGTCCTCAAAATAAAAACTCTCAACTTTTTTTGACAATCACAATTTGAAAATCATCTGGAAATGGCTGGAGAGTAAGATTGAATTGAACAAAGAAAAAAAAACATAGTAAAAGTAAACAACTCTTTCTCATTTAAATATATTGTTATACTTAATATATTTACACAGTTATTGCTAAGTTGAAATATCTTGTAATATATCATATATAAATGTCAACATTTTTGATTTTGTGTTATTCTCTCGCTCTCCGCTCTCGGTCTGTCTCATCCCAACCAAACTTTAATAGTCATTATTTTCTTATTTTTATAAAGAATTAGATGTGGTAATGTGCATTACTTCAAATACCAAAATATATTAGCAACTGATGAATGGCGTATATTTAGCAAAAATGGTTTACTTTGTACGGACCGATTATGACCTTCGATCCATACTTATCGTTGAAAGGAATTTTCACAGTATTAGTATTCTCCTTAAGATTTGATTATTATAATTTCTGATAATAATAATTTTCGTCAAATGTTATTATTTTTTTCCATCCATCAAAGGCACGGCCATTTACAGAACTCTATCAAAAATCACACTCTTGATTTTTTCCCAAAATCCTCCTTTTTTTATCAATCATGATTTAACATGTAAATACTCTCCATTTTATTTTGTTTGTTATTGCACAACATTTAATAGTTTTAAAGAAAAGTATACACATTTTTTGAGAAATTCAAGACTTTCTTTTTGCAATATATGGGCTATACGAGGGTGTACATGTACATTCAACATTTTAAGTATAATTTACAAAATATAAATATTCTCAATTTGTCAATTTTTTCGTTTTACAACACTGATCAAGTTTTCAAGTGTCAAACTGGAAAGCAGAACTAAATTATGCCATGAGATTGGCGCTCTGATTTTTTAACAGTGAATAGTTTTTTTTGCCAAGCTTAAGCTTGCTCGTGAAAATCACACCTAATTACGGAGTACTTTAAGGATAACTACGCTGTCAACTCAAAATATTGCACATTAAAATAATCCTTTTTTGTGTATTTGGAAAGAACCAATCAAAACCAGTAAGTTTTTACTCTTTATATTTAACAACCTTTAAAATAGTGAAGCATTCATAATTACATAATATATCCAAAGTTAAAATGATACACAATTTGAAAGTACATAAGAAATACAAAAGCCATTAAAATAAACTATAGCACTATAGTAGTAATACATGTAGGATGTTTAAAAAATGTAAATTATGTAGCCAATTATATAATAACAAATTGTCCATTAAAGCATTTATTTATGATTCCACAGAAAAGTTTGACGTCTTCCTCTCATCCCTTCATTTACTCCAATGTAAGTATGATTTGACATTCTATATATATATATAGAATCATAATATAATATAAACACATCTCCCCTATTTTTATAATAATTTTATATAGTGATAGTGAAAATTGTAAACATATATTATGTATAGTATTTATTTAGTATATCGTGTAATGTACTATATTACAGTATATTTGATTATCTTTTTTTTTAGTTTTATTTTACTGTTAAATAGTATAGTTCAATGTGGATAATAATATATATAAGTATAGTATATACTGATGATGATTTACAATGATGACAATTGTAAGTTTCATATAATATGTAACAATATTTATTTAAAGGATTCACCATGTTTTTGCCCTTCTTTTTTCGTGTCTTTCGTCGAAAGAAATGTGTCTATAGTCATTTATGTCGTATTTGTATTGTATGTCCTATTTTAATAAGTGTATGTGTTAGTCTATTTAATAGGTATATAATATAAGTAAGTAATTTTTTATTTATTTATTTTTCACAGAGTTTATTGACAAGTACCGTCACCATTTTTTTTTCTTCTTGTCTTGATGAATGTCATCCCAAATTTCATTTTTCTTCGGACTTTTTATTTACCACATATATAGCGTAATGTAAGAGTATGTTTAGTTTTTTTTCTTAAAAAAAGTTTTATACAAAAAATCATAGTTTTAATTGAATCACATTAAATAATTAACAATCATTGATAATGTAGAACTTCAATTTCAACCAAGCTAAGGACTAGACTAGATGAACTCAAAGTTAAAATCCACAATCAACAAATGAATTTCTTATACAAGGTATTAATCATAGTATACATATTATAATTATGGATATAGTCCGAACATGGACAGAAAAAAGTATCTCGGATTATTAAGTATCTATTAAATTAATTTGTATAGTGAATGTATTCTCATACTATTATGGGTAGGAAATAAATGTTTCTTTTCTTGTAATAGGTAAAAGTACTGATCAATTTAAAAAAATGGTGAGTTTGAATCACTAGGTAATATTAATTATTATTCTTTTTGGTTGCTTTTTCGCTTATGTATAATAGTGAACGTATTATACTTATCTTTTTAAGTTGATGTAACATGAGTCACATTTAATTCTTATGTTAGGTAATATAGACTTTTAATATGTAGTCATAGTGTGTATGAATAGTATTCAATAACTCGTGAATTCATTATTTTTTTATGTACATAACATTATTTATAATAATAGTATATTCCTTATATTTATATAGGACATGGGTTTATATATATTTATATATAGAAGTATTATTTTTAAATTGATTTTTTTTCTTCTTTTGTAGATAATTTATTGAACCACGCAGCAAATGGCACATGGAATATTTTGACCTGCTGCAGTTTCCAATCGACCTTGAATGAGTTTAGCTGGAGCCGTTCTTGGATTGAACACAGGGATTCCAATATTTGTATCAGTGGGAGAGAAGTATTGAGGGATCTCATCATCATCTGACATTGTTGAGCTACCTCTACGTTTCTGTGACTCTGGAAGTGAAGCTTTTTTAGTATCTTCATGATGGTAATAATGAGAACCATAATTATTATCGCTACTAGAAGCCAGCTCAGCAGCCAAAGACATTGGGTATAAACTGAATGATTTTATTTCCATAGCTTGAGCTCCAGTAAACTCTTCCTCGTCCATCTCAGGAGGGGTATGTGGTTCATTCAAATCAATACAGGCAAAATTTTTATCATTCTCCGTCTGGACATCATATTGAAGCATCATTGGGTCATCAATTGTCCCAACTTTGTTGTCATCTGCTGTCCCTTCAGAAGGATGATGAACAGTAGTAGCACCATCAATTTTCAAATCATTTTTTGGTTCAAATTTTTTGTCCACATCACAAAAAGGGAAGGAGGAAGGAGAAGAGTAACTTGACTCTCTTGACTCTTGTTTCATCTTTCCCTTCTGTCCTACTAACATCACATAATTTGAATTTAAATTCTCAATATTATTATTTAATTTCCCTGATGAAACTTTCGATTTAGTTGATTGTCCTTCTTCATTTACTTGATTCGTCGTTTTCTCTTGAGCTCCTTTCCTTATTTTACTAAGATTGACTTTATCATCACTAACACCAGAATCCTCCGGTTTTGTAGGACTAATGTTAGACTCATCGTCATTCCCCGTCACTGTCTCATCATCAAAAACAACACCAAGTTGATAATACTTTGTAAATTTTTGTGGATTATAGATTTCTGTTGAAATTTGAAATTCATCCATCATCGTTTCCTTTTCCATCAGAATGGAACATTTTCCAGACGTCAAGATCCCAGTCTCATCTTCAACTGAAGAATTATGATTGCCCTTATCATCATTTTGTTGTGGATTTTTCTTCTTTAGTTTTTTTGACAGCAATGCGTCATCTCCACTTGTTGTCTTTTGATTTTTTTCATTTCCATTTTCGGGAGAGCTCAACTCCAATCCTGAATCATAATTTGGGATTTTAGTACTTGATTGTTTTTTCTGAGTTGTCATTTTGTCATTTGACGACTTTGTTGTTGGTTTTGTGATTATTTTTGTTGTAGCAAGAGAGGCAACCTGTTTATAATTTTTATTTTTTTTAAACTTTTTTTCAATTATTGTTTTATTATAATTGTATTTCTTATTTTTACAATACTATATTGTATAAAATACCTCTGAGGGGCATACAGTTTCTCCAGCAGAAGAATTTTTGACTTGAACTGCTGTTGTGGTGGTATTCTTCTTGGAAGACTGTAGCACTTGATATCCTTTAAAAATAATTAATTTTTTAAATATCCAGATCAGACCAAATTAATATTGTATAGTTCCATATGTATTGAATAGTATTTCTTTATTCAGTTTTTACCCTTAAATCCAGAAATTCGTCGACTTGCAACTGACAAGTAAACGCGACTTCTTCTTCCGAATTTACTGGATTGTACATTGGGACCCTATAAGTTTCATAATTGTCATCAGTCAAATTAAAATTCACAATAATAACGCAAGGGAAAATGCACTAAAAAAGATAATTTTATAATTTATATAATTATAATAATTAAATAGTTTACTAATTACCCAGAGGCTGCCGTAGCCGTTTTTTGGAAGATTATTAGTATTGGTAGAATCTGTGGAAGAATTTTTTGTCTCCTCTCCATCTTCCTCATCTTCGTCATCCCCGTCATCGTCATCATCCTCCTGTATAAAGTTACCAGAGGAGATGATTGGAGTGAGGGTATCATCGAATAATAACGCTGAGGCTTCTTGTCTGAAATAGAAAATGAGAGAGATGTTGTGGCGCTCATGATATTATAACAAATAATTATATAACAGTGTACATTGTGCACTGTACAATGTGTTTGAAAAAAATACCTCTTGAGCCATTCTGAGACAGCAAGCGTAATACTTTTCGGTCTTTCTGGTAGAATTTGCTATTAAAATAAAATATTATAATTTAATAATGACTATCAACTCAGTTACACTACAGCGACAAATTATTGTTAAATTATTTAAAAAATTACCTCCGGGACGGGAGTTGTGGCTTCTTGGCCTTGATTTGGACTACAATCAGACTCAAACTGTTCCTCAGTTTTAATTGATTTCTCAGTCAAATCCAAATCTGGCTTGAAATCAGGTTCAAATTGTGTAGTAGTAGACAAGTCAATGGCAAAATGGGTTTCAATTTTAGGGGATTCAGGCTTTACTTCTTCTTGAGCGTCTTGAATACTCAAATCCTTGACCACTTTATCATCACCATTATTATTACTTTTTATCGTTCCTTCTCTCGCTTCAGTCAGTGTAGTCTCTTCAGTTGAAGATAATAAATACAAGTCTTTCAATTCAGGTTTCTCCGTGGATGCTGCCACCTAAAAACAAAAAAAAATTATTCACATTTTAAATACGCTCAAAAATACAATTTAATTTTTGTCAAATTATTATTGGGACTATAGGTATTAATTAAATTTAAATATTTTACCTTTGCTGTTACTCTTTCTTTCAGTGAATCTGGGTCCACAACATCACTGATGGACTGTTGTTGGATATCACCATCGCCGGAAGCACTGTCATTGACCGAAAAGTATTGGACGGATGAACTATTTGGAAGAGTATTGGTGTCAATGTTTCTCAATGGGAGTAAAATATTTTGCAATAAAATATCTTCATCGTCTTCTGGTGTGGCATAACTGAGGAGAGAAAATAAATGTCATCATGCTATCACGGTAAGTCAATCAAATTTACTATTTACAAATACTAGTGATATTTTGTAAAATACCTGTAATTCTCCGGAGGTAAATCCTCTTCAACCTCGTCAATGGAAGTTGAACGAAACAAACACCTTAAAAAATTAATCAAATTAGTTATGTCGTGTACAATTATAAAATTATGATTCATAATTTTGTACTACAAAAAATAATGTCATCCATGTTTTATAACAACTTACTCTCCGGAAGTTGTTCTATGTAGTGGATCCGTCTCAGACAGGACTGCCGGCTAGGAACATGAAAAGGAGAAGATAAATTTAAGATGCACATTTGTTTTTTAAAAAATAATTGCATACAATTTGAGGGTTATCGTAAGTAGGAGAAACAAGTTTTGTACCTCTGAACCAGCTACACTCTGATTCGTGTTGAATGAATCTGGAGAACTGGGCTCATTGGCATCATTAGGAAAACCATCAGGACTAGGTTGTAACTGAAATTGAATTTCAGTTGTTGTGTCTGACACAGGAAAGAGTACATGTAAATCTGATGGCTTATTTATTGAGCGTTTTGAGCCAATAACGGGTAAATTCCGCAATGGGCTATCCTCCTGACTCCTCTCTTTTTCCTCTTCCTCCTCTTCATCCTCATCAGAAATGTCTCGAGAAGAGCTGGGTAGTAACAATTTTTGACTATGAGCAATGGAAGTGGAGACTTGAGTTGATGATGATGATGATGCATAAACTGGATTTTCTTGTTGTTGTGGATTTTGATCAGTTGTCACATTTTCATCTGATCCTTTCTCTTGTTGACTCTCATCTGTCTCTGATGTTGGTGGATTACTAGTGTCAGTGGCTGTGACTGTAGAAGACTCGTCATCATCAATTGAGTCTATTGTATTTGTCGTGGACGTGTCGAAGCCGATGCCGATGGACATGTTTTCGTCAGCTACCAAAGTCAGTGATGATGATGATGGTTGAATAATTGATGATTTTTCATTAATATTTTCCAAGGCTTTATCGTAATTTTCTATTGTTGTATCAGTAGTGTCTTTGATAGGCTCACAAAGGTTTTTTGTCTTGGGTACAATGGGAGTTGTATCAACAGAGGGAAAAGTGGTTTCGGACTCTGTTGATGACTCTTGTGATTGGGATGATTTTAGTTTGTAATCTTTACTTTTAGGTGGGCTAAGGGGTGGGGTTGTATCAGTTGTCAAAATTTTCTTGACAACCAATGCCTCCTCCGACTTTTCACTGGAATCAATAATATTATCCCCTTGATTGTCTAAAGAGGGGGAAGATGATGTCGATGAGGACACAATTGACTCATCTTGTCCTCCTTTGACGACGACTGACGTTAATTCTTTAGTGGGGGTCAAACTCTTCTCTGAGTCGGGATTGGGTTTGATTGGTTGAATTGGGACAAATTCTTTCTTTTTGTCCACCTCCTCCTCCTCTCCTTCTACACTATCGGCTTCTACCTGCGGATCCTCTTCATCTGGGTTTGAGCCCGTCTCGTCTGACCCCTCATCTGTCAACTATAAATATATTTTTTACAATTAATATTACATTTCTTGAGAAATAATAATATTGCCCATTATAATAAATAGGTGCTAGTTTCTTTCTTCCAACCATCCACATTCTGTATTATATGCAAAATAATTGCATCAATATTAAAAGAGAAAAAAAGGCACATTAATTTATTGCCATTAATTGCAAATAAAAAAAATAATGGAAAGAGAGAGAGAGAGGCAAAAAAACCATCAAACCGAGATTTAAGTAAAAAAAACTATACATAATAAAATAATAAATAGATATTTTCATACAATTGAATGTACAACTTTGTCTCTTTTTTTATCTCTTGGCTGATGATAGATTTCTTTACATTTAGAAATAGATAAAATGTATTTGTCATTTTTTGCTGAGCATGCAATACATGGAAACTCTACAATAACTTTTTGTTTTGTCTATAAAAAAAGGGAGAAAGAGAAAGAAATAATGGTGGTTTTTTGTGCACTATTATTTTGATTTGATGGACATTTTGACATGACTTGGCAGAGGAATAAAGTTGGTATGTGTGAGTGTCATCATCATCATTGCCCTGACTTAACTGTCCAAAATGTCAAAAGCATGTTTCAGAATATTTAATCAAGAGCTTCTCCATCAACCTGATTCTGTGGCAGTATCATGTAGGAAATAAAAAGGAAATTTTGAGAGAGTCTTTCACTCAAAAAATATGATTATTTCCATCTCTCTAGTTATTCTTTATTCTTTTGCAATCTTAGCTGGAATAATGAGTGCACAAGGGCTTTCGACAGGGCAAGTCAACATGACATGAGAAAACTGGAGCACAAGAGATACAGAGGAAAGAAACAAACGACAACAACTCAAAAAAAAACTATCGTACAACATTTAATGTGAACCTATCATGACTTAATTTTTTTTATATTACACATCCACATCTCAATTCTACACAAGAAGAGACAGACACAAATAAATATGCATACCCTACACAACTACAGACAACATTGGAATTAAAATCTTATGATTCCTCTACTTCAATTCTTCTCTTTTTTTGTAAATTAATGTGCACAATGAGTAACATGATCTACAAAGCTCCGGCATTTTAATTCAATTCTGCCGTTTATTGTATGTAAAATGTTTTAATGTAAACATTTTTTGCTCCCATTTATGATTTCCTGTATTACCCACATTTTCATGTCATGGGGAGGTCATTGTTCTTAATTTAAAAGAATTACTGTTGCTTGTAAATTATTATCTTGATTGAGAATCACAACAAATAAATATTTACAAATAATTAAAAAATACTGAACAGCGTTCAAGTTTAACAAAAAATAAAATAAAAATTCTAGAGTGCTAAATATACATTACAGACAACTTTCTTTTCTGTATATCAAAGATGGATCAAATTGAATATTTGTGAGACAAGATTCATTTATTAAATATATGGGATATTTAATTTTAATGCAATTATGGAAAGTGGATTAAATTATAAATAATAAAAATAAAACCTTGACTCTAGAGTATCCGTCTGAGTATTATTTAAATAAAAATCCTAAATTAGGTTGACCCCATGTTAAAATTGTAGGTCATGATGCTGATGGATATAATAGTCATAAATGTATTATATAAATTTAGATGGAGAGAGAGAAAATACTAAAAAAAACTGTTGTAATAAAAGGTTATTTTTATATAACAAAAAAAAATAATATGGATAGTGACTACTAACCTGTCCTTCCTTCTTCTTTCGTCTCTTTTTACGTTTTTTTCGACTACTTGCCGAGATTTCAAGACTTGAGACTGCAGGCCCTCCAATGGGAACCACAACACCGCCTATCATATCATCAAAATCAAATATTCTCTCAAAAAAAAGAAGAAAAAAAAAAAATTTTTTTCCATCTCAAGCTCAATCTCTAATCATCGCATCAATTAATCAATCCAAAAAAAATTTGTTTTTTTAAAGAAAATCAATTAGCTTTTTGGCTAAAATAATTTTTTGCTGTTATTTATAAAAAATTTGATGCAAAGTTTTTTTTTGAAGAGACTATTTTATTATAATGGGGAAAAAAGTTGGCAACAAGAATATAATAAATAAATAAAAAATAAAGGAATAATTTGTATTTGGTAGAATAGAATTCCTTTAAATTAATTTAGCCAAAAATTAAATAAAATCCTATAACCTAGCACACCTAGAGTCAATAAAAAAAATCTTTACAGTGTGTACAATGTACATGTACATTTTAGGTATTTCTTTTTTGAGCACAGCAAACGCTTTTAAAAAAATTATTATAGTTTCAACTTCCACGTCCATCATCATGGTCGGTGATGGAACAAAGGAAATTAACAACTAAATAAATTGAGAAAGAGAGTGAAAGGGGGGTTTAATATAAATATATATTGTATATATTCAGTCTCTTAGAGTCCAACTTGATTCTAATTTATGTTAATTTAATTTCTTTACAGTCTACTCAAAATGAATTCTATCCCGTAAATCTCTACATTCTCAATTGAATGTACAGATATAAATGGAATTCAAGGTAAACTTTTTTTTTGTGTTATCAAAAGAAAAAAATAGAACAAACTAATAATAATAATAATTTTTCATAAAGCCTTAGTTATAACTACAAACGTCTAAAATGTAAATAATAATTAGTAACTAAAACTAGTAGTAGTAGTAAAACTTATGACAAAAAGAAAATTATAAAAGAGACAAGGGTTATACATGACAAGCAACATTTTATTGGTTTTTTTGAGGGGGGGGGGGGCTGGGCAAAAGCAATTCACATCATCTCAATCACGATATGTATGGTAATGGCAAACATGTGTAAAAATAAAATGTTCAAATTTTAACACGTCTACTCTTCTTCTTCCCCACAAAAGAAAAAGCCCTGGAATTATACAGGACAAGAAGAGGGAAAAAAAACAAAAAAGCTTTTCATTTTTCTCTTTCATGTTTAGAAAGAGAAAGGCCAAACAAAATAATTTTATTCTGAGCTTGTTGTTGTTGTGATGTAATTTGAGAGAAAAAAATATTTGGACATTTTTTTTAAAAAAAAAGAAACCTTTTATAGATGGGTTAAGCACACAAAATTTTGGTCTTATAGATATTTTATAACAGTCAATAGTACAGATATCCTTCCAAAACTACTCTTAGAGTCCCCATTTATTTTGTCAAGGGAAAAAAGTCTGGGGGTATGAGGACAAGAGAGAAAAGTTTGTCCAAGTTTTTATCTTGCGTCAACCAAATAAAGACTGGGGAGTTGGAGAATGGAGACAGAGGTTAAAGAGAGGATATCATAAAAAAATGGGGAAAGAGGTATTCCATGTACAAGAGAGAGAGAGAGGGAGAGAGCTGCAAATATTTGCGAAAAGGTCAAATAACCGAGCTTTTGGTTTGAAAGCGCCTGGCTATTTTTTCCTCCTATCTCTAACTAAAACTAGACCAAAGTCCAATATTCTGCTTCCTCAATTTCTCAGAGAAAAGTGACTTTCTACTCTAATCCCCACTTTTTCTGTCCCTTCCTCTCCAAAAACGTCTCTCCACACAAGTGACAAACAGACAACAAGGATGCAGTGTGTCAAATCCTAAGGAATTGTTATTAGTAAAAAAAGGGAAAGAAAATACGTCATTTTTTTAGAACGAGTCAGTTGAAAACTATTTTTGAAGGATATATTTAATAATGTCTACACTATACGTATGTATATAGGTACAAGGGAGGAGAGGCCAATAATAACAAATCAGGGAGAAATTCCACACCAATTGATTCAAAAGATTAGGAATAGAGCTACATATTTTCCGGGGGGGGGGGTTGTTGAGTATGGACAATTCTTTGAGTGTTGCTATAATGCAGATACTCCCAGCTTGTCTGGCTGGAGAGAGACAGAGAGAGAGAAAGAGAGAGAGAAAGAGAGCCCGGTGTGACTAATGTACACCGGGCCATGTTGGGATATGGAAGTCTGCAGACAAAAAAGTACAAGTATGATGATGTACAAACACACAAGCCACTTAAAAATAGAATGTCCGTCTCTACACTTGCCGCTTCCTCTGTCTCATCCAAAAAAATATTACAAGATGTAACAGGGATAGGAAACAAAAATATTTTTTTATGTGTTCTAACTCTCTCTCCTTTAATTTCATTGTCTAAATGGAAAATTTCATTGACTTGAGCTGACTCTTTCATAAGTGTCTCTGATTACAAATTAATTATCTATCCAGCATGACGTGGATTACGAATTACCCCCAGAATGACGTGCTGTAACAGTGAAATTATGAAATTGGGAAACTCCCCAGTCTAGAATTTTCACGGAGGAAACGAATGCACGCTTGAAGCTAAGTTGGATCAATTAAATACATATTGACACAGACTTTTTGTCTGTTTTTAAGACAGTCACAAAGAAAAGAGACTAAAGTTGTCTTAATGTTTTTATAAAAAATTAACGTTAGAGAAAATTAAATTGTACAACTTGTTCAAGTTGAACACAAAATTGTACATTAACAAGGCAATTTAATATAAATTATACTCGTATTAAAAATTAATAGATGATTTGTATCTGTACAAGAACAAGACATTGTTCTGAGAGTTAAGAAATGATGAGTTAAATCTTGTGCATTTTATTTCCATGTCGTTGAAGGAGATTTTAATAATGTTTTTTTTGTCTCTTTTTTGAGATACAAAGTATCTCAAAGTTTGCACAGTGTAGAGGGGAGGAGGGGGGATGTAGAGTGTAAGCTAAATTTTATGCAAATATGGAGAATTCATTGGGCGTATCAAATTCTGCATGTAATTGTATATAATGTATAGTTTATAATGTAAGGTAGAGAGATGAGGAGGTTCCATTATATTGAACAAGAAGATGGGGAGCATGGGACTTCACCACTTGACTACTACTACTGCGTGTAACTCCTGTCGCTTTAGATTCCGGGTAAATGGGTCAATATCCGAACTCGGAAGAAAAAGTGCAAACACAATCCCCACATGTCTACTCCCTATCTTTTCTTATTCCTCCTTTCCAGTATAAAACCATATATCTTTATTTTATCCTCCCAATCTCACCATTATAAATGTCGTAGTTCACAGCCTCGTTAGAGTGTAACCAGCAATCTGAGTACTTTTTTCTAAGGGGTCATTTTTGAAAGGGTTTGATTAATTTACTCGTTTTTGGGGGAATTATGGGAATTACAAGTATGCCAATATATTTTATCGGCTCGTCTTCCTTTATTAATGACAGATTTTTAAATATTCCGGAAAAAAGTTGACAGTTATATAAAAATGTGTCTATTTTTCTAACCAGATCCACTGATTTTTTGAAATTGAGACAAACTATTTTAAATGGAAAAATATTCTGTGGAATTTTCTCTCACCATGAGAGTTACTCAGAATGGTTCCTCTATGGACTACGACATGGATATCAAATCCTCTCTTTTCAACACTTTTTGTTCCAAGGATATGTATTTAAGGTACATGTAGGTAGGTTGTAGATATACTTGAATGTACAGTGTGTCTCAAGCATAAAAATAAAAAGGTCACAAACTTTTTTTTATGCGACGATTCAACCGAAACTTGGTTCATTGGAGAAAGATTTCATGGAGATGTCGGAATGGAAATCCCAAGTCAACAGATTAAGATGAATTGTAGGGGGAAAAGAAATGAGGTCAAATTTTGAAGCTTTTTTCTCAAAATTCTATACAACTAGCTGCGTCTTATTCTGGACAAGTTTTTTTTAATTGAAAAGTATCCTTTTTTTGAAGGGTTCCAATCTGTCAATTTTTTGTCAAGTCAAACGAGTCGTTGGACTCATAAAAAGATTGTGTGTATGAAATGAGACACACACTGTACAAAAATTGACCGAATTCTCTATTCCTCCTCTTGGTCGTCTCGTCATGTGCGCTTTAGTTTGTCCTCTGCAGTAAAATGCATCCCATTACAAATTGCATTTGCCATTCTTTCCAATTTAATTCAAGTCACCTTGTCATTTTTGTGTATTCCTAAATGACTATTTCATCCTCATTTGGAATGTCTCGTACATAAAAAAGTACAAAATCATTTGTTTTTTCGTGTCATCAATTTAAATGTCGTCAACCAATCCTTCTACTCTCAAAAACTACAGCAAGGTCATCCCCTTGACTATATTTCGTATGAAAAAATATAAAATTATTTCCAATCTCAAAATAAAAATGGTTTGTCAATATTTTATGAGTATCAATGCAAAAAAATAAATAACAATAATGTAGAAAAGTCTGTCGTCAGTATTGTTACATTTAAGTTAAATGGATTGACAATGAAGTCAAGAACCTAAAGAAATTTCTTGAGTAAAAAAATTCGATACAGAGAATAACTCTGGTACAAGAGAGAGTAGGAAAAAATGACGTAAAGAAATCTTGTTTACCCTACAGATGAATGACAAAAGAACAAGATTCAATTGCTCCCCTATTTGTGATGCGTGCATGGATTTGAATGAAAAAAATAGTTTACAAGAGTGGAGATGAGCCCCGTAGGCGGCTCAAGAAATTTAATAAAGAAGAAGAGAGAGAGAGGAGGGAGGGGGAAGCAGAAAAAAAACCAAAAAATATTGAATTTCTCAAGCCAAAAATATAATACACAACACACACAAAACACACGGGCAAAGAATCCTTTTTTTTACTCTTGTGAGAAGAAACAAACAAAAAATGAGAGAGAGAGACAGAGTACAGTCAAAAAAATGAGGCTGAAGAGAAAGCAAAAAAACAGTGACAAGCTAAACAATAGGAGAGAAATTTCCCAATACAAAAAAGAAACATAAAAAAATTGGGGAGAGAGGTAGAGAGATAGGAATAATCAATAAAATGAAATAAAAATAAGAAGATGGAGTGGATAGAGTGAGAGATTTATTAAGAGAGAGAGTTAAACTCACCATTGAAGATGGGTTGGCCGTAGACAAATCCAGCGGGATGGGGATAGAGAAAAGGTCCAGGAACAGAGTTGAGATGATGCTGAGGGTGAATACCGGGTATGGGATGACTGTTCGGATGATGGCTAGAGGCCGTAGCGGGCATGAAAGTAGTCCCAGGACCACCACCAACAATCCCCGTCGTACTCGCCGATGACGTCGTCACAACGGGCATTTGATGATGAGTCAAGGGTGGATGAATGGACATCATGTGATGTGTTGGTGCATGGCCAGCATGATGATGCGGATGATGAGCAAATTGATGATGTATTGGCGGTGGCGGTAGGGCGGGTACTACAACTACACCCAAACACTCATTAAATTTAATCTCATTTAAATATTTTACTCAATTTATAAAATATTTACCCGTTGACATAACACTGGCAGCTGTTGAAGTCATACTGGCCGTTGTGGTAAGTCCTCCGGACACGGAGGATGACGTGGATGATATTGTCCCTATTGCCTGAGATGAGGGAGTAGTACTGGAGGCTGTGGTGGTGGTAGCTGACCCGGACTCATCCGTTGTATTCATGGCATTGGACTTGGTCGAAGGGACGTCATCAATGACCTCAACACATTTGGACACTCCAAGATCCATCGAGACGGCATGTTGTTGTCCGGAAATTGACAAATGGGAGAGGTGTGGTAGTCCCATTTCCATGTGCTCTACTCCCTGTTAAAAAAGTGAGAGAGAGAAGATTTTCAATAATAAAATAACTACACGTGTAAATTAATTAATCAGCGTGTAATTAACCACCACCACCATCTTCCTCTCTCTCTCTCTCTCTGACGTCATCACTTCATTTTAATTATGTCAATTATTTCTCTGTTCAATTCCCCCTCAATTAAAATCCTTTCAGTCTACTCCTCTGCATATATTTGTTTAGAAGAGAGAGAGAGAGACGTAGTGGAAATTATAAGGGCAAGTGCTTGCGCAATTGAATGGATGAGGAAGAAGAAGAAGAAGAAGGGGAAAACGTGGAGAATTGTGAGATGGAAGGTTCAAGTGGCTTTCAAAAAAAGCTGGCCCCTTTTTTGTGTGTCTACATTTTATTTTGAATATTCATGTAGCATGTCTTGTCTAGGTGTACACTTTTGTTGTTAGAACAGAGTCAAAATAATTCCTTCTTGTTCTTAATTCTTGTGATACACAACGAGGAATCATCAAAAAAAAGTTGAATCTTGAATTTGAAAGGGAGAGCGCATTGTCATAATGAATGGATAAGTTTCAAAAGCTTCCCTTGGCAAGTCTCTCTATAAGATTATATCCATTGTATCTCTACAATGTATCTGTACACACACAAGAAGTAGGAAGGAATAAACGAGGAGCGCATTTTAAAGGTCTTTTGAGTGACGTTGAGAAAAAGGAGACTTGAGTCGGACAAGAAAAACTGGCTGTGAAAAATGTGGGGAAAAAAACTTGACGGACAATTACTGGAGAGAGAGAGAGAGAGTTGCAATAAATGATCCATAAAAATTCCTTCAAACAAGAGTCTCACTCTCAAAGTCAAGGGACAAGTTTTTTTTTTTTTTTTTTTCAAAAAAGAAACTTTGTGAAAAATGTCCCAATCGTTGATTAGCTCAGACTCGTCTTATTTTACATATGAATCTCCATCAACTTGAGTGTCCCCAAAGAGAGATTGAATTTAAATTTGTTGAAATGATTTGAAAAGTCAAAAGAGAGAGAGAATTTTTTGGTTAAAATTTCAAACCTTGTACGGATGACCCGTCATGAGATGTTCGTCCATGGGCATGGGTAGGACGGGGTACATGGGTGTAGGAACTCCATTCCAGTCCAATGGTTGATAGGGTAAATGATAGTAGACGGGTGCAGGGTAGCCTGAATTAAAATTATTCATTTCATTATTTACAATAAAAGAAACTCATTGTCTTTTAATTATAAAATTTTCATCGACTACTTACCAGCTACCATCATAGGATAAGCATCGTAGTACTCTCCACCCGCTGAGCAGTGACCTTTGACATAAAAATTAAATCAATCAATCTCATATATCACTTTCACTCCATGTGGTCAATATAAATAATTGCTAGTCACACGGACAACTCTTTTTTCCTCCTTTCCCTTGCAAAATATTTTTTTGATTTGCAAATATCAAAGGGCATTTGAATAGAAACCCACACAAAATTCAGACTAAAACAAAAAAAGGAATATTCCAGGGGAGGGTCAGTCTCGGAATAAAAACTTGGGAAAGGAATTGAGAAGTGGGGGGAGGGGAGGAGGAGAAAAAAAGAGTTTTCGTGCTAAAAGTTTTATTAGTATTTTGTGAATTTGGGAGTGGGTGCTGGAGAGAGACTCGTGTCACGACACACACCGACATGTTCTCTCCCGTCACAATTATTATTATTAGTTACTGACATTGCATGTTTGACTATACAAGTCTAGAAGAGGGGGAGGAGGAGGGGGGCTTCTCAATAGTGAGAAATTTTGAATGTCGTTCGTGTTCTCATGTCATTCGTGTAGTTGACATGAAGAAAGAGAGAGAGTCAAAGTCAAGTCTCTCTTTTTTTTGGAGATGAAATTTTCAAGTGGGCTGTGTATTTTTCGAGGTGACAAAAGCAATTAGGGGACCCCCCCCCCTTTACCTCCCTCCCCCTCCAAAAAAAAGATGAGTAAAGACGGCAAGTTTTGGGGAGACTCATTTTAATGTACCATCATCATCAAATAACTAAAAGTTGTTCCCCCTCTCGAAAAGACATTTGGAACAAGTCATTACAATTATTTATTCATTTCCTTATTACTCCCCATTATTCCCTCCCTCACGACACTTTACAAACACGAATATCCCTCCTCCCCCACATTTTTTTGAAATTAAGTTGGAAAAACATTTTTCCCCACTGGATTATTTTGGACCTTACCATAGAAAACTTGTCCAGTGTTGGGGTCAGTGAAGACAGCTTCTGGGGCTCCGTAGTAGACAGTGTCATCATAGGCAACACCGCAGTCAGTCTCACCATTCTCATAACCTTCCGAGTAGTCTAGAAAGAGAAAAAAATGAGGGAAAATTTCATTAACAAGATGTTTCATGTTTTAATATATTTTTTTATCATAATTTTTGTTAGTCAGTTTAAAATGAAGAGATGGTGTGTAATGTGAGATGAATTTGAGGGATTATTTGGACGGGTAAAGATGAAGCACATGATGTCACGTGAACTTTTGTAGTGTAATAATAATACATAAGTTTGGCATTGCTCTTCAGTCTCTCCCCCTCCCCCTCCCTCCTCCTTGGTTTCTTGTTCTTGTTTGAACAGTTTTTATACAGGGAATTTGAATGGTACTCTTTCTTTTTTTTGAGGAGCTCATGTTTCCCCTCTAAAGAGCGCTTAGACACTCACAAATGACTCGTTGCTATTTTGAGTTTCATCCTCTACTTGTGAACAAACCACAAAAATAGACAATGTCAATTCTATTCTCTATTCCCTTTTCCATACTCAAGAGAGAGAGAGAGATACATGAAACATCCTCATCCTTTTTTTCTCTCTTTCTCTGTCTCTCTCTCTCTCTGTGTTACTTTAATAGCCCTCGTCGCATCATCCCTTGAAAGTTGAAGACAAGTTTGGTCTTTGTTTCAATACAAATTAGTTGTATTATATTATCCCTCTCTCTTTTTTTATTTTTTTTTCTTCTTGTTATACAAAATGTAAATTAGTTTTCTATCCTCATTAATTTTTGACTCAATTCCCAATACTAACAAAGAGGCTCAAAACGAAATAAGTTGGGCTTTAGACAAATAATCAACTTTTTTTTAAGTTGTTGGTTTTCATCTTCATCATTAGAGAAAAAAAATGTATGAAAAAATTATTGAGTTGACACTGACAGTCTAATTTACATTTTCAAAAAATTTCTATTTTTATATTTTAACACGAGTGTCAACCAAGACCAACTAAGGAAAAGATTGCCATTTTTATCTTTGCAAAAAAAATAAAGACCAACTGGAGAAATATTGTGCAAAAATAATTTTTTTTTTGTGAAAAATCAGAGAGAGAACAGTCTCGATTATTTAAGAATTAAGAGAGGGCCAATAAAAACAAATTAGAAAAAAAAAATTCCTCGTTCCATTTTTTGTAATGATGATACAGACAGGTTGCTTGCATTGAAAATGCACAACTTTTGTTGTAGAAATAAATTTAGTTTATGCAAGCATGCACTTGTCTCGCCAGACCCATAAAAAATAGGGGAAACGACAACGACAAAGACACGATGCAGATGCAGGCAGGCAGGCAGGCTCTCTCTGTCTCTGTCTTAGATTCCTAAAGATTGAGTCGGCATTGAAATTTCGACTTGATCGTTGATCGTATTTTGGGACAAGTTTCTATCCCATTCTTTTTTTTGTACCTCTATACAAATTTACGATCCTCAATTTTCTTTTTTCGTTTGTTTATTTATCTCCCAAAATTTCACCGCCGTTACTCCAACCTCCAACTCTGAACATTAACCCTCTCGATTCTCAATATCGAGTACAAATTTTTAGATTACAGACAAGATTTTCCACTAAAAAATAATAAATATTTTTTGAGAGAGACTGCACAATTGCAATTTTTTAATGTTGAGAAAAAAAATGTATGGGCCAAAAAGAAAAGAGAATTTTTTTAAAGTCTTGGCAGTAACATCCCATGGCTCATCAACTAAGACAACATATAAATGTGAGTCCATGCTGCATGCCATGTGATGAAATATTTGTTGGATTTTTCATAGTGTCAACCTCACAATTTTTAATGGGGGACTAGAGAGAGAGACTTTGTGCTCATAATATTTTTTAACAAGAATTAATTTGTTTGTATAATCATATTTAAATGGCTATTTAAATTTCTTTACCTGCATCAAAAAAATAAGATTCATGACTAAACTCAAATGGATGCAACAGAATTTTAGTTGGGAAGAGAGAGAGAGATTGGAATGTAGAAAATGTTGAAAGTTAAATGAGAGGAAGACGGGAGAGATGATAAAAGAATAATTGTTGTGTATCCCACACTCTAATCCTATTTTAGAAAATGGTAACATGAATTCACTACAATTAAAATAATCATAAGGAAGTCATTGTTCTTCTTCTTTGTCTTTAGACTCATCTCCCCATCTCCCCTACATTTGACAAATTCCAATGACATTTTGTACACTTGTTTTTTTCTCTTTTTTTTGAGGGCCAAAAAGAACATGGACATTTTTTACATGTTAAAAATATTTGTGTCATGTAATTGAGAGAGAGACGAAATATTTATATTTATATTCCTCATCTTCTCTCTCTCTTTATATTTTAAGGATGCGGCAAGTTCAATCAAGTTCTTTGTGAATTGTCCTTGTCGTGTGGGTGGTAAAAAATTAGTTGAGTTGTATTTTTTTTTCATTTTTCATGTAAAATTTACTTTTATCTTTATCAAAAAAATATAATGAATAATCAAAAATTAATTCCTTGTTTTTTGCATGGAGATTTTTAAATTATTTGATTTTTCATTTTTTATTTGAAACATTTGCATAAAAGTCTTAAAATTTTGGCAAACTTAATTTCTGAAGTCCTCCACTCATTTTTTTGAATGTTAAAAAGTGATGAAAAATGATTGCACATGATTTTTTTGACTTAATTAATCAAATTCTTGTACACACACACACTCTCTCTCTCATACAAGTCTGTTGCAGAAATTTAGAGCCATTTTCTTTTTGCATCTCATAATTTATGAGGAATGTTATTTTTGCCCTATATAATTTTCTTTTTAGGTTGTGTAGCACACATTCTATATAAAATTTTAATGGGGTATAAATCTTTCATTAAATGTGCATTAATTTCCCACCATTTAATATTAAATGTCAATTATTTCTCCTCAAAAACTATTTTAATGACTACATCACTACATCAATCAACGAGAGAGAGGGGGATGAATTTCACGAAAACTTTTTTTTGACTCTTTAAAAATATCGAATGGCGTTCAAGTCTTGCATAAAATGTTCTATTAATTTGTATAGCAAAAAGAACATGAGGAATATTGCCTCCAAAAAAATCTAAATTTATGCTAATTCTTTGTGTATCATTTTTTAAAGGGCTTTTAGCCAAAAAACACATTTTTAATTTCAGTCTCAACTTTTATCCTCACAACCTTCCCCTCTCTCTGTTTTGTTCCTTGAATTGTTTTTGTGGCGTGAGGAAAGTCATCAAGAATTCATCTTGTTAGCCGTCAAAATCTGAGAGAGGATCCTTCAAAAAAAAGAAGAGTAAAACTTGAGACGAGGTTAGAGCCCCAGAAAGCTCAAGCTAAGTCTAAAAACTCTTAATACGCTCAGTCTCTTCCCTCCATAATAATCACCCACCATGAGGAGAACAAAACATTTTTTTTTCAACTCAGAGTACCCGGGAGACTTCTTCTTTCTCCAATCTCCGTCTCCGTAATATGTAAAAATACAAGGGCCAAAACTTTAAGAAAAAAAAGGGATCATCTTCTTGTTTTTTCCTGTAAGAAGTAACGACGGAAATAAAGGCTCGACTGCTTTCCTTGAACTTGAGCCTTGTTGAGTGAGTATGATTGTTATGTAACAAGAAGAAGAAGAAGAAAAAAAAATGAGACAAAATACAAAATGTGCCACAAATGAATTCAAAATCTTTTTTTTTTCTTGAGGTACAGAGAAAAAAAAAGAGACCATGTGAAATTACAGGACGGTACGATACGGCAAATGGTGAGACGGGCGAATGAAGAAACCGGGAGTTGGGATCGGCAGGCTAGACAAGACAAGAGTCAGATGAATGATGAATGATTGCTTGGCAATCCAGCCAAAATATTTCCAACTCGTCAACCGTAAACTACATGAAAGAAGACGGGGGTACAGAGGAAAAAAAACCTTTCTATCTGTACACTTGAAGAGAAAAAAAAAGTTCTACTACATTTTCTCAGCCAATCCACATGACACCAATACAAATATACAAACAACCGGGAACAACACTTTTCTTCATTTTCTCCTCTACACATCCACCTTCTTTTTTTTCAATCCTCACCATCAAGACTTTTCCTTTCTATTTTTTTCTTTCTTGAAAGAAGACAAGAGATGAGAAAAAAAAATTGTGACGGATTTTGCTCACTGTGAAATATTTTAGAGGGAAAATGTTTTTATAAAATTCAAAAAATATGATTATTGTTCCGGTGAATTCTTAATGAAAATTTTGACGGGAGGGGAGACAATTCCAGATGTTGTCATGGAGGAGTCAAGAGTCGGGAGTAAGAGTGTTGCCGGAGAATGAGGATGAAGAGATGAATGGTTGGTTTGTATGTGTTGAGACGCCGAGAGTTATATTGAGGAGTCCTTAAAGAGACGGAGCGACAGAGAAAGATGTAGAGAGAGAGAGAGAGAGCACATGGATGATGGAACTCAACTAATTTGCCTTGTAAAAGCAAAAGGAGAGGAGTGACTCCAATGTCACAAGGCTCCATCGTTAAATGAATCATGGGTGACAGTTGAGAAGAAAAGACTAATGTCATTTTCAAGGAAAACTCTCTACAAAAAAAATTAAACCCCCCTAAAAAAACCACCACTGAGGACAATGTCAGCTAATGATTTCAAAATCACTACCACTAGCACTAGCACTCACACACACGAAAAAATAGCCCAAAATTAACAACAACCCAAACGCGAAAACCCGGCTCAATTTTTTTGTGTTGAGAAAAGTCTATTCTTATCTCTCTCTTTGTCGTCTGTATAATTATCTCTATAGAGGAAAAAGTCCAGTGGAGATAAAAAGGAGGATTTCTTTAATATGAGAGATGATGAAATGAGACATGTCTTGATGAAAAAAGAAAGATAAAAAAAATTGGGTGACAGTTTTACCTGAGTGGACACCGTTAGTGGACTGAGTGTCTGGGGTGCCGTTGGTTGAGGCTGAAGGTGTAGTAGAATTACTTTCCACTGAACAGCCACTCTTCCGCTGTGACAGGTATCCTTTTTTGAACAGTACATCCTGACGTGGTGTCGTTATTTTGGTATACTCCTCTGTAACACACAAAAAAAGAGAAAGGTTAATATCATCCCACATTTTTTTTACAAAAAAGATGAAAGGATAAAAAAAGTAGGGGAGATATTTCTCCTTTAAGGTCGAAGGTAGGCTAAAAAAAATTTTTGGGACTTGGAATTAGCAACAAGAATTTTTTTGCATGTTATTTTTCCCCAAAAAGAGAATTTTCATGGTGCTCAAAATTGGGGTTTTGGTGTGTGGTTGTGGTAAAATATAAAAAAAAGTAAAAGGAGGGGATGGGAAGAATGGGATTTCGTCTGTATTGATTGGCAATTTGGGCTGCTGGCTGTTGAGTGAGATGCCCTTTTCCTCGACTCCCCATCTCTTATAAAATTATAGTGTATACGAGTACATTGTGTATAAAATCTCTCTATAGATTAAAATGGCGCACAAGAATTTAGCCAAGAAAAGGGACATTAAAGTGCATCAATCATGTCGATGGATTGAGAGAGAGTGAGACGGGAGAGAATTTTAGTGGTCCAATGTCAATTTCTCTCATCCAATCCAATCTAATGCCTATTGTTGACCTCTTTAGACTTTAAAAAAAAAACTTTGGGTCTTTCATCATCGTCACATGCTCACTCTTAACTAGCTTGGAGCTTTTACTAATTTTTAATGACATAAATTACAAAATATTTCTATTTAATCTCTTTCTCCTTCTTGTTAGATTAATCATTCCAAAATTTTTTTTTGGCTATTTATTTTTGGGCATACGACAAAGTTCAAGTTCAATTTTTTTTCTTCTTGGGAATGGGGATGCCACACTTTCTTGTTCACGTGAAAATGGAGGAGACAAGGAATTTTATTGTTATTGTCAGGACGCCACTCGTTTTTTTCTCGACTTTGTATTTTATATTGTACACACTCTCTCGTGTCTGTTGGCACAGAATTAAAAGTCTGTGTAACTTGTCCTCTTGTTGTACACACACAAAGTTTATCTCCGCCTCCACATTCTAACACTCTTGAAAATTTAATTCTCAACTTTTTCACAACAAAAACCTACATGTTCAAAGAAAGAGAGAGAAAATCTCTATTTTTACAGTCAAATGAATTTTCAATTTCAATTTTTATAACCCTCACAAGACAAAAAAAACAAAAAAATTAGTAGGCAAATCCTCAAGACAAAAAGGTGGAGGCCCTTTCTCTTGATTTTTTTTAAAAGTTTTTTTTAAACATAATCCATTAAATTATTGTATTAAAGTTGTTTTTATATTTTAAAATAAAAGATTGAATAAATTCGCACTATCACGAACAACTGATAATCCATAAAAATGACATCAAGTAGAAAATTATGAATCAAGTAAACTGCTCGTTAAATAAAATTTTATGTAACTTTTTTTTCTATTTGCTATTACTATCTACCAACAAGTTTAAAGAAGATTTGCCAAGAAAAAAAATACACGCAAGTCATTTGTACCATCATCAATGTGAGAGTGTCGCTTGTAGTAAAATATAAAAAAAGACATGAATTTTTTTTGCAAATAGTCAATTGCCAATATAATTAGAGTTTTTTTTTGCTCTACAGAAAGTCACAAGAAAAAGTCATGTGATGAGTCAATTAAGTGTCTGGATATTTACATGTATTTGCAAAATTTCTTTAGAAAAAAAAGAGAGTAGGATTTTTGCACAAAAGAGAGTTTTTACAGTTAAAGATGTGTCATGTTTACATAAGAATAAAGCGAAAAAAAAGTTTTAGTTAAAAAAAAGTGTAGGAATGGTCTGTAAAGAGAGAGAGTGAGCGTCATAAAAGAAACGAGTCTAAATGGCAATGCCATGGATGGAGAACTGAGAACAAACTAAAAATCACGAGGTCTCTCTCTCTCTCTTGACTTAATAAAAAAAAGGAAATTTCCAAGTCACGAGATTTCCCCCCAACAAAAATCCCTCTTGTCTTGATGCCGAAGTGCGTTGTGCGGGAGCTAAAGAGAGAGAGAGAGGAGAGAAAAAAAGGCAGAGTATATTTTTGGTACAGAGACTTGGAACCGTGTCAGTTTGTCTGAAAACGGCTCACAAGTTCCAGGTTCCAACTCCCGGTCCTGTCAAAAGTTACAAAGCCCACCAGCGCATAGCCAAAAAAAATGGTCGGGATGTACAGATACAGATAGACATGGGAATAGAGGAGGAGAAGGGGAAAAAAGGATAAATAAATTAAAAAGAATTGGCTAAAGATTTACCTTGATTATAAGACGGTCGATTGGGTGAGTCTTCATTTTGTCCAGAGGAAGAATTCTGTCCAGTACCCCCCGTGCCGCCATTACTATAGTGATAGGAAGTGAAGCCATAGGGTCGGGGTTTACGAAATCTATTATTACCCGGACCGCCATGATAACCACGTGAGGACGGGTAATGATAGTTAGAGTCAGATTGATAATTAGAACCCCCATTTCCTGTTCCAGTAGAAGACTCCCCATTGTTTTGAGTTCCAGTGGTGGCCGACCCCGTATTTCCATTGCCAGTAGTATTTGTATTTGTATTGTAGTGTGGATTATTACGATAATTGTGGTAGCCATTTCTTCCATAGTAATTACTGTAATGCCCATTATGGTAATTATTTGTCCCTTTTTCTGTCCCACTTTGTTGTTGATGAGGGTGGCCATTGTGATGTTGGTAATGATTATTATGAGAGTAGTGGTAGTGTCCTCCCCGTTCTCCGCCATTTGTGTGATATTGGCGGGAATTGTAGTGGGAGGAGGGGTAATGATGATTATTATGATGAGTTGTGTTACTATGATGTTGGTAATGATTATTTTGTTGTTGGGAATTCACTGAAGAGGCTGAGGAGGATGAGTGGGGTGTCGTCGTTGTCATCATGGCTGCCGGACTATTTTGTGAGTCACTCAATGACTTACTATTCACCCCAACAGGATTAGGATCCTCACCATTCACCGAATGTCGGTCCCCACTGTGGTATGTGTTCGGAGGTGTCAACGTTCCCCCAATTGACCCTTCCACATCCTCTTCTTCGTTTGCTGAGATTTCTCCTACAAAAAAATATATTAAATTATCAATTAAATTAAACATTTCATTTCTCCTACAAAAAAAATTACTTATCAATTTTAATATTGAATGTGACATTAGCTAAATCAAGAGTGTAAAAAAGAGAGGGGGGCACCCCATGCTTAATCTCTGTGAGAGTCAATGGTTAAATAAATCCAAGTCTCAAGCCCATTTTATTTTATGACAGTCTCCTGTTCAATTTAATGGCCCCCATAAATCCTGAGAGTGACAGGAATCAAGGGACCGTGTGGTGTAGTTTTTTTTACCTGTGTTTTTTTATTTATATAAAAGTGTGTACACACAACAAAATGTTTTTTTGCTAAATAGAAATACAGTGGCCAATCTTGTGGAATGTGGGGGGTTGTGAACACACTCCATTTAGATGACATAATGCAGGTAGTTTTCAAACCATTATTATGATTACAGATTAAATAGCTCTTAATACCAGGAGAGTCTCTCTCTCTCTCTCTCTCTCTCTCTCTAGCCAACCAAAATTATTTATGCCTCTCACTAAAAAAAGACGGGGGCCATGATATTTATTCCTGTGCATACCACACACACTAGACGTACGCACCTCATTGTGACTTTTCCATTAAATCCAACGCATACAAATTATTCCATTAACTTGTCGACGTACAATGAAACTTGTGAGCCAATTGAGAGAGAGAGAGAGAATAAATATTAAATTTCAATCAAGTTTATCTATACAAAAATATTGATTTCACTTCAAAAAAGCTCACTCACGAATAACCTTTGACATTTCAAAATTATGTACATACATAAATACGACTATGTATGTACTGTACAATTTTATAGAAAAAGTGTCAAGTTTTATTTTGCCAATATTGAATTGGATTTTTGCTCTTCAAATTCATTGGGATGGAATTGAGAGTCGGGAAAATAATAAATAAAGTTTGTTGATTTAAACTACAAAAAAATGGGGGAGCATATGTAAAAATAAGGGAGGTTAGGTAATTACAAGGGATAAAATAAGTATACAAACCGTCCATCAAATAATAGAGAAAAAAAGAGAAAAGAAAACAAAGGCGGCAATGGGAGAGGAGTCTCCTTTTAGAAATGAGACATTTAAAAAAAAATCTTTTCAAACTTTCTTCAGAGGAAACAGTGCGGATTTTTTTTGTTGTGAATGTGAGTGCACACACAGAATGTGAGCATCTTGATCTTGATAGCAATGCAGGAGAGAGAGTTCCTGTTGTTGGCTATTTTATCTGTACAGGAGTAGAGGCAGTAGGAGTTTTTGTAGTAGAGAATATTTTTTATTTGAATTAACGATGCGTCGTATCATTAGACTTGGAAATCATTAACAGCCCATTGGCTGTCAGTCGTGAAAACATTATTATTGCAATCTTCTACTACACAGACAGAGAGAGAGTCTGTGTACGCACTTCTCCATTTACATTTTTTTACAGTCTCTAAAAAACCAAACAAAATCCCCCCTCCCTCTTGTACTTGTACTAAAATCCCCAATTTATTTTTCAAACTATTGTTTTAAACTCTAATCTGTGAGTGTGTTTATGTTGAAAGGTTTTTATTGGATCAAAAATATTTTTTTAAATGGATTTAACTGGAAAAAAAGTTTTTTTTGTTAAAATTCCACCAACGCGAGGGACTCTTAAGCTTTAAGCAAAAAGAAATGAGAGAGAGAGAGAGGTTTGGACTTTCTCTTGAGGAAAAAATTATTTTTTTGTGTGGTACCCCTCAAGGATTTCTTTTTTAAGTGAGTAGTAAAAAAAGGAGGAGGAGGGGAATTCAAAATGACGATCAATGTTTTCATAAATTCCAAGATAAAAATCTTAATGCTTTTCACTCTGACATCTTAAATCCCCATCTCCATCTCTCCAAACTTCCTCCCTCCCTCTTTCTTTTTTAAAAAAATGATTTAATCATAGTTAAATTCTAAATGTTTTTTTTTCGTTCTTCTCTCTATAATTTTAATGTTGAGAGAGTTAAAAGTCAATCGTAGTTGCACGTCACATGTTTGAGACTATTTTAGAAAAGAAATTTGAGTGGCCTACATTTAAACGGTTGGGGGGGGGGGGTATAACTATAATTATTTTTCATTTGTACACTTTAACTTTGACTCTATGAAAAGTCATTTGAAGGAATAATCTCTCTATCTTGGGTAATTAATCTTCTCAATGCTAATAATTATTAACATTTTATCACCTCATTCCCTCCCTCTCTTCCCCTCTTTTCTCTTTCTTTCTCCAGGGATCCACTTTCCCTTCCTTTCACCACACGCCAATTTTTTGAGACATGGCTCCAAAAAATTCAACAATTTTTTTTTATAAAAAAAGTGAAAAGACAAAGTCTAAATTTTCATTTTTTATGAGCCACATTAATTACTCCCGTCCCCCCACGCAATTACGTAAAAGAGTCATCAAACATTGAAAAAAAATGTTTGAGGGGAGGCTGGAAGAAAGGAAGTTTGAGATTTCTTTTTTTTGAACAAGTTGAAGGGAAAAAGGTAATGAAAAAAGAAGGGAAATAAACAGAGTCCATTATCTAATCAAACAATAAATAAAATGTCTGTAAAATATTTTAATGGTGAAAAACTCCATCGTATACAATGTACAAAATCATTCTAAGGCTAGTCCCAAGGATTTTTTAATATACTTTTTTTTCTCTGGTGACTCCCAGACATGTAGAGAGAGAGAGAAAAAAAGTCGTGAAAAAATGAATCAGGAGAGACTTTCTCTCTAAGGCTTTCTCTGATGACTTTTATTTTCTTGTTATTTTAAAAATGGGAGAAAATAAACAAAAAAGAAAATGATGGGAAACTCCTTTTTTTTATTTGAAAAATCCAAATGCGTGCGTAAATTATGTGCCAATAAATTTCATATTAAAAAACAAAAAAGAGACAAGAAAATATTTTGCTTTCTCATTAATTCCTTTTTTTGTAAATTTACTCTAATAAATTAAATTTTTATAATTTAAGAGGGACAGAAAATCAAGAATTTTTCACACGACACAAATTAAAACAAAAAATTCTTTTTTTTTTTTTTGTTTAACTTGGACGCCATTCAATAGAAAAAAATAAAATGACGTCAATTTTAGTGGCAGTCCAAGAGGGAGAGAAAGTTGAGAGTAAACAAATCTTAAAGATTCTAAAATTCATACCGGATGTGACAAACCACAAGAAGAAGAAGAAGAAAAAGAGGAAACATGAAATAAAAAAGGATGAGCAGGACAAAAAAAAGAAACTTGTCCCATTTCACATTTACAAGCCACAAAGTGGAAAGTTTTACATTTAAATTTTGTTAGAAAAAGGGCAAACAAAAGAAAGAGAAAGACAAGGAAACTTTTTTTTCTATAAAAAAATCATTTCAAGAGTTTTTTTATATATAAAAAAAGAGAAAATAAATGCAGCGTTTGTGTCTACCTGCCAAGGAAATGCCATCATTTATTCTCTCCACTTTCTCCCATTCATCTGCATTTACCCTCATCCTCAGTCGATGGTCTCAATTTTTTACATGTCCCAACAACTCTAGTCTTCGTCCCCACCAATACGAATTTTTTTTGGAAGGAGAATCGAATTTTAAATTAAATTTATTATCCTCCTCTTTTGAATTATACAAAACGTCGTAGGCCAAAAAGTTTATTTTTTTTTACTAAAGAGAGAGAGAGGGAGAGAAAGAGGTCACCATTTTAGTCAGGATTGTTTGACATTTAAGAGAATAAATATTTTCATGTAGAGAGAAAGGGGGAGAGACAAAGTTAAGAGGGGGATGGAGGTTTTGAAGTACAAGGGGAAGGATAGAATTACATGGAGACTACACATTGAGACAAGTGTTAAGTGGAAAGATTGGGCAATGTGTGAAAAAAAATATTTAAGAATTTTCTTGTTATTCAAAACTCCTCTCTACCCCACCCCCTCCCTATACCCCCCACCATCAAAACCCATTGCAAAACACTTTTTCCCTTTTGGAATGAGAACCGCAAACCAATGTTAAAATATCCATGGCAAGTCTCAAAGGGAGGTACACAATGAAACAGATGTGCACACCAACTCTCTCATACCTCCTAATTAACAAATAAACCAGTCCCCCTCAAAAACACACACGCAGACATTTTTTATCTTTTTACACGTGACTTTCGTCACATTTTTCTAAAAATGAATCAATTTCATCTTGTCAAATTAAAAATCAAAGACTTGTACTTGTACAATTCTCAACAAAAAAAACATGAGCTCTAGTTTAAATAATTTCTTTTTAAATTAACTAACAACAAAAATGGGGCTAATGATGAGAGAAAGGTAAAAGAGAGGAAAAAAATGGAGGGGGCGGAGGGGTTCAGAGTTGAAAGAAATGGAGACGAAAAGGA
Organism: Arrhopalites spinosus; assembly: GCA_034700945.1. Taxonomy (NCBI): domain Eukaryota; kingdom Metazoa; phylum Arthropoda; class Collembola; order Symphypleona; family Arrhopalitidae; genus Arrhopalites; species Arrhopalites spinosus. Next base: position 38,566 of record JAQIVZ010000463.1, read on the forward strand.
ACTAAAAGAAAAAAGGAGGGGAATTGATTGCGTCAAATAGCGTGATCTCGGTCAATATTCTTTGTCTACAATGTTAAACTAAAGGTGGAAACACAAAGGAGGAAACAAGTCCAATTCTCAAGGCACCATTAAAAACTCTCCTTGAAAAAATACAAGGAAAATAAATAAAAAAAACCTTCCCAATTCTCTCATCCTCCTCAAAAGAAAAATAAAAAAAGAATTCTCTCGACAACTCACTCTCACAAACCTCCAAAGTTAACTGAGAGAGAGGGAGAGAGAAACCCCCCAAAAAATTGGAAATTTCCATTTTGAATCCATTCCTTGACTTGTCTAAAATATTCTATGGGGTCTGTACTATGAAAAAAAGTTTCTTTTAAAAAACTTAAGACTTGCCCTCTCTAAATCTATAATGTTACAGCCTACAGATTGTGTAGTGGCAGGGGCCAACTTTTTTTATAGTCTGAATATTTTCTCTTTTTTCATAAAAAAAATTGTCTCTTATTTTATGAGAGAGAAAAGTCAAGATTTTGTCAAAAAAGACTTTTTTTTCTCATGACAAGGGGACGTTTGTTAATTCCACACGGGAGTTTAAGTGCAAGTTATTTAAACAATTTATTGACTTTTTCCCGCTCCATTATCATTACTCGCTGTGCACAATTTAGTTTAATAATGTTGACTCAATTGAGTCAACCACAAAAGTTTTTTTTGTCTTTAGGCAGAGACGAAGACTAAAAAAAGAAGAGAAATTGGAGGTAAATACTTAAATACAATTTGACATTAGAAACATGAGGGGGGGTTGGACACATGTGTCAGGGAATAATTATCCACATTAATAATAATTGACTTTACCCCTCACCCCTTACAATTGATTTTGACAAGCTCAAAGTTCTCCAAAAAAATTGTGTTTTTTTTCATATTTTCTCGACAACTTTTCCCCAATTTCTTTTTTGTTTCTTATTCCTCTTTTGTAAAGAAAGAGGAGGAGGAGGGGGTTCATAATAAATGGATGAAGCCACTCATTAAATATTTGCACACATTTTGTACAAAAGTACAAAGAACAAACACCCGCCCTTTTACCTTGTTCGGGTCTCCGGGTAGAAAAAGAATACGACGACCCTCTTCTTTTTTAACGAGTAAAACTTGTAAATAAGAGAGTGACTACAGACACTTGGTCAACCTCACAAGGTCTAATCCTACACGGCAAGACATGAATTAAAAATGAGAATTAATTATGCTGCGGAATGTCTTTCCTACTATTTTAATTACAATTATTTTATTTTTTTCAATTTTATAAATATTTCTTTGTCAACTCTAACAATTAACTGAGACGACCAAAAATTTTTTTGTCCTTTGAAAATAAAGTTTGAAAAACTAAAAATATTTTTTTGGTTTGACCTTAAACTAAATTCTGATAATTTTTTGTCTGTACATTAGGAAAAAAATGTAGTTCAACTAAGGATGTAATTTTAAAAAGCAAAGGGTTGGCTTTGTTAAATGGCCAGTACTTGAAATGCGTAAGCATGTAGTAGAAGAGGAAAAAAATAAGTTGTAACATTTCATTCATATTCATGATCTTTTTTTTTGTACAGGGAAAAATAAAACAAGAGGGACGAAAGACGAAAGGAGGAGGAATTCACCTGAGCACCAAGTAAGTGAACGGAAAAAATTCTTTATTCCATTTTTATTGATGTTTTTTTCCATTCTCCTCTTGTTGTTTCTCAATAAGAAAAGAACAAGAAAAAAAACATGGGTACTCGTACACACATGCACCAAAAACGTTTAAGGCAGCTGGGCTATTATACCTAAGAGTCCACATATATTTTTTTGTGTGTGTGTTATAAGGTAGTGTTGGGGTAATGGAGCGGAATTAAATTTCCAAGATGATTTCTATTAGCATGTACTGGCACTAATAAATACCGTCATCCATAAAATTATTTTGTTATGAATATTTAACACCCCCTTCACCTCTCTCTCTCTCTCTATCACAAAAAAAATCCCACTACGTCTCTCTCAAATATTTAGTCAATCGACCATAACCCATACCGTCTTCCCCCTTTTCTCCCCCCCTAGTCTATTTTTTTGGTCTAGGTTTTAAATTAAAAATAGTATCCATATTAAAAAAGGGAAATTTTTTGAATACAATTAGTTGTTCATTTTAATTTAATATTTATTTTACAAGTTAATAATACTTTTCCTCCATGTTTCTTTTTTTTGGTCGACTCTTTTTTAGAAATAAAAGTCAATGTTCATTAATGATAGGGGGTGACTTGTGAAATGTAGTTACATTTTTCTTGAAAAATAATCCTTGTAATTATCTTTAACCGTAGTTATTAGAAAGAGAGAACTGTCGAGTGTATAATTTTAAAAAATGTATTTTTATTGTCATTTTAAAATTGACCGCTCACCTCTCTCGGCTGTGTTAGTTAAAATTAAAAAAATGATTCAATTCACAAACTGCTAATTAAAAAAAAAGATAAAACATTTCAAATTTAAATTTATAAATAATAAATACAAAGAGACTTTGTTCAGTTTTCCATTTGAAAAAAAGGGAAGAGAGGGATGACGACGGTTTTGTGTGTTATTTACGCACACTTTGAGCTTTTAAAAAAAATGTGCGGAGAAAATTTCCATAACTATTTCATCCCGTCCATTCATTTGATTAGCACAAGACAGAGAGAGAGTAGAGTCAATGCCAAAGAGAGTTTTTTTTTGGGTACAAAGACTATGAAGGCGGAAGATTATTTGATATACTTTGTGTACTCATTTTCTTAGCTTAAAGATTCTAACAAGAATATTCTCCATATAAAGAAGAGAGCAAGGCTATGTATTTGAGCTATATAAAAGTTCTAGTTTTTTTTCTCTCTCTTGACATTAGAAATTCCAATGGTGGACCCAAGATAAGGATAAAAACAAGCCCACAATCTTAGAGACTCTTATGGGGCCCATGGATCCTCCAAATTTAAATCCCTTTTACGACATTTTCTCCATTTTATCCACACAGATTTAGTCCCTTCCCTATTTCATCACAGTCCCTCTCCCTCCCCTGCTCTTTGTTTTATCTTGTTAATTAATTTGGTCCATTTTTTTCAACTTAAATTACAACTCCATTCCCATCACTCGCAAGAAAACCAGCCAAAAAAAAGTTTCATCAAATTCCACCATTTTAACTTTTATTACCCTTCCCCCCATTTTTTTCTCTTTCTCTTCTCTCTAGAGCAGAATTTGGAGTTGGAGTGGGGAGTGGAGCCCAGGAGTGATATTAATTTTTTTGGAAATTGGAATTAGACCGGAAGTAATTTGACAGGAGAACAAAGCACAAACAATTTGTTGGATTTTCATCTTCATCTTGATCTCACCTGGAAAAATTTTGGAGATTAGAAGAAAAGGGGGCCATCTCAATTCATTTTTTGTTCTCTCGGTGGGATTTCAATGTGCTCAACATAATTTCCTAGCAAGATAAATCAACTGACACCAAAACGAGAGCGATAAGACAGAGACGGAGATCAAGTTGAAAAGTACAGGAAGTTGGAGAGATGAAGGCAAAGAGTTTTCTCTCTCTCTTGCATTTCAACAAGAAAAAGAAAAAGAGAGAAAAAAAAGGAAAGGGAATTTGCATTCACCTTGCCTAGATCCTTCGCCTAATGATGATTACCTCATCCTCATCTCTGTACTTTCTATACAAAGACACTTTGGATTCATTTTACGAAGAGAGAGAGAAGCGTTGAGCCTTTTGGGATGAAAAGAAAAAGAAAAAAAACTACTCGCACTAATGATCACCAACTTTGTACAAGAGTAGTGAACAAAATCATTATTAAAATGATACAGAAAAAAAAGAACCAAGCCACTTCTTTTTTTTTCTTGGACAAATAAGGAAGAAATACAATAACTCTCTCGTCAAAAGTCTCGAATATGCTTGATAATTTACTTCTCTCTCTGTAGTGTACACACAAAGAAAGAAAAAGAGAAAATATTTTTTTATCTTGTCTACTCTACATTCTGATTGCACTTTCCCCCTCCCCCTCCCCCTCTTCTTTTCATTGATATTCCAAGGACGGAAAAAAGGGAAGACTGAAAATGCACGTAGTTTCGTCATCTTTCTCCAATTCTACACTCGTCCCAAAGAAGGGGACGTGATCCTCTCTAGTGGATTCTTGGTTCATATTTTTTTAAAAAAATTTCTTCATTGTGTTCATCATGGACACAATGATGAAGGTAGGTATGTGTTGCAAGTGAAAGAAAAAAAATAAATTTTAAAAAAAGAATCAAAGTCCATGAGTTGGACTAATGCAAAAGAATGTACGCATGAATATACTAAATAGTACGTATGCTAGTGCTACATATATATTTTTTGCAGAGTCATTAGAATACAATTGAATATTTTGCAAATGTTTTAGTTTGGTCTAGAGAGTAGACCATGTCTGGCATGGGGAGACTGTTCATCATCAGCCAATGCCAATGGCTTAGGAATAGGAAGAGAGAGAGATGGGGAAGTACAGATGTGTACATTAACACTAACAAATTCTCACATGACATGTCTCCCCATTCTAGACATTGGAGAGTTTTGAGTTTGAGTTAGTTACCACATTGAGCCAAAGGTTTATGATTCGTCTGAGTCTTGTGATTCTCCCATTTTTAACATGGACGAGAGTCAGCACGGAAGACACAGACACAGAGAGAGTCACGTGCCGTCGCTCAAGAGTCTTACGAGGAATAAATTATCCACACTCTTGATCCATCTCAAATAGAACTTAAAATGCTTTTCAAATGAGACCTCTCTCTCTCCCACTCTCAAAGCCATTTGAAAAAGAATGGCTAATTTTAAATTATTTCCTCCATAGTAAAAAGAAGGTAAAAACTAACATAATTATTATTTAACAATCGAAATTTCACACTTCTTTATTTTAATATAAAAAAATCTCTTGAAATATTTCAAATATTAAAAGTCACAAAAAATGGAGAATATTTGAGAGAGAAAACCCCCTCAAGGTTTCATGGAAAATGGAAAGAGAAAGAGGAATATGAATTATACAAGATGGGCTGGATTGACATTGGCGTGTCCATTATTTTCTCCTTTTGCGGGGAATGGGAATGTCATGTCATGTCTCTCTCTCTCTCTTTGTGTATGTACACAATTTTCCTATCCCCGCCTAGTCAACCGACGAGGTATGGGTACACTCTGTAGACAAAAACCCCGGGTTTTCCCTTTCTCCAATAAACCATCTCTCTCTTACCTGTACATATATCTCTCCCTATAGAGAGAGAGAGTCCCATGTCTATGTGCATGATAGTCATCGTCAAAATGAACCGTGCTTTATTTTCTTTTCTCTTTCCACTTATCAAGAAAGGAAAGAGGGAGGAGGGGGAGGGGTTAACTAGTTTCTATAATTTCAGGGTATAGCCCATACAGGGTGGGCTATATACCTAGAGGATGGTATTATTAATAGAAGAACACTATGGAAAATATGTAGGCCCTCTCTCTCTTTACGTGATCCAAAGTGACTTGACGATGAGTGTCTAGTGTCTGTTTAAACATGGCTTATTGTTAGCTTTACCTCTTCTCTTCTTCTTCTCAACGTTCAGAGTCACAGTTGAGTGCTACCCGCTCTCGGTGCCTTTTCTTCTTCTCAAAATCTATAAAGTTTTTTTTTCTTCTCTCTCTCTCTATTTACGTCACTCTTGTTCCATCCCGTGTCCTCATTTTCTCTCTCAATATTTTTTTTGGTGTGCTGGATGACGACTCACTCTTAAAATTTGGGCGTTCTCTTCTTCTTCATCTTGATGAAGAGAAAAGAAAATTTTGGTTACTCTATTTATGACTCCATGTTATTTTTTTCTCTCCTTCGTTTTCCTTCCCTCCTTCTCCTTCATTGTTTTGCCTTGTCTTCCCCACCTCCTCGTGATTTTCTCCATGATGATGATTAAGTGATGGGACCAGGAAAAAAATAGTTTTTGGTATTTTTCACTCTGTACAAGAGCCGATACACGCGGAATATTTATAGCTCAAAATTTTTCCATTGCCATTGTCATTAAGACGACTATTTTACTATTTAACTTTTTTTCTCTCTCTTTCCTTTGACACAAACCCTCCAAATTACTCTCGTAGTCTCCATCTTCTTCTTCTAAGACAAGACTACAGAAGATAGAGAGAAAAAAATATATATTCAAGACGAAGACGACAAAGGGAATGACGTTCAAAACTCATTTCTCTTTTTGGGAATTTTTTCGGGGGACTGGAAGAGCGAGGAGGGGGCGCGTTGTTATATACTGGATAAACCCGGGTATTCTCTATTCAATGACTCCAAACTCTTTTAGAGAGAGAGAATGGAATGTTGAGCACATTTCTGCCTACACTTTCTTATGCTCATAAGCTCCAAGTAGAAAAAATGTTTTTTTTTGAAACGAAACAAGAGAGATTCTTTTTTTTCTTCTTCTTTTTCGTCTCAAGGCATCAATGCATTCCGAGCCAATCAGTGTCCTGCGTGCTTGTCGAAAAACTTGCGGCTTATTTAATGACTTTCTCATCTACTTGCCCAATTTCAGTTTTTCTCTATACTTTAACTCCATCTTCCACCCCACCCCCCCTTTTTTGAGAGTGTGTTTCTCCCCATTTCTTAAATCTAATCTCAAGTACAATGTACTTGACGATGACTATACTTCATACCCCGCCCCTACTTTTTTCCCCCGTCTTTTTTTCCCTTTTGTCGCCAAGTCTTTCCATATTTTTTTAAGGCACGAAAAGAATTGACTTTTTTTCTAGCTGATTCAGCTAAGCTGAAGAAGGAGAGACGCGGCTCATTTAATTTTAGGGATTGATCCACACTTTTCCTCATTAGCGTCAACAAGAAAGGGAAAGGTAATGGGGTTTAAATTATTTATTTAATTTGAGAAAAAAAATACTCTACGCACTATTTTTACGAGAGAGAGAGGTAGAAAACAATTGTAAACTTTATTCTTTTTTATGAAGATGAAGAGAAAAACAAAGAAGATGATTCTTCCCAACTCCACAACTCACACTAATCCTAAAATCTGAGTGATAGAGAGTCTTTTTCATTCATAGAAAACATTAAAGTATTTAAATTGTGTAGAGAAAACATTTTAGCTTAATTGAGAATAGTTAAAGAAAACTTTTCAAAAACTTTTGGGGCGGCAAGGAATTCTAAACTCATTTGGGGTCCATCTGGCCATATGCTCAAGCCAAAAAGGTATAGGAAATGAATGAAAATATTTATAATGCATATCATCTCACCAGTCACACAGTCAGAGAGAGAGGGAAGGGGGGGGGGGGGAATAAAGTTGATGAAAGTTATGAGCCAAAGGCCAAAAGATAGAGAAATAGTCAAAGTGAACATCCATTTCCCATCCCCCCCTCACAACTTAGAGAGATAATCTCCCTGAATTTCCTTATTGATTTTCAACTCGAGGAGGACATTGTATACCAAACCATTTCATTTTGAAATTTGAGACTCCTCTAACTACACAAAAAAAAATTTGTGTCCTCGTGTGTCTTTTTTTTGATGGTGGTAGTAAGTTTGTGGTGAAGATTAGCGATTGCACAATCTCCATCTCCCCAACGACTTTAAAATGGGGGCTCTCTCTCCTTCTCTCTCTGGCCATAGCCAAGGAGCCAAGAAAAAAAAGTGATTGAAGGGCAAAAAGCCAAAGCCCCTAAAAACTCTTTAGCTAAAAGGCTCATGGGAGAGGGAGAGAGGGCTGCGTGAGGTCTAAAGGAGATATTCTAATCCTTTTATATAATTTCATACGCATTACATTACACAATATGCTTTGTCTCTACAAATCCATATCCAAAATTAATTGTACAGTCTCTCTACATATACAGAGACAGAGAGAGAGAGTACAACTTTAAGTATTAGAGTACAGACAAATGAGTTGAATTTAGTACGAGAGAGAGATTACAAGAGTTGAAACATTAAGATTTGTCAAATGACGCTCTCTCTCTCTCTCTAAAGATTACTCCACATTTTATGTGACACCCCCTCCCCCCTTTTCATCCTCCGAGTACAGTAGCCAAAGAATGAGGCAAGAGATGAATCAATCAAAGAGTGTGGAATTTAATATTAATCCCCCCCCCCTTTTCTTTTGAATGACAACATGATTCCATTCACTGTACTCATTTTTTATGAGGAAAATCTATTTTTTTCTCATTAATGAAAATGAACCAATTGAAAATACGAGGAGCTCACCGAGAATGTCACAAGAGAGAGAGGCCACAAAATTTTTGGGGAAATTAATATTTGACATACAAGACATTTCAAAATTTTGACTTTGCCACACGCCATGACATTTCACATCCCATCCCATCTCAAGTCTCATTGTCAAAAGACCAAGATACAAATTAAGTCCTCGTACTTATTGTGTGTGATTAATCCATAATCCATAAAATTTGTTGAAGTAATATTTTGGACAAAGACGAGAGGATTTACTTTATTTGAATGACGCAATAGCAAATTGTAATTTCATGAGAGAGAGATAATAAAAAAAATTAGTTTTAGTTTTGGAGGGACATGAAATATGATACAGCTGATATTATTTAATAAATTATGCCTCGTACATATTTTTTTTCTACACACACATACACAAGTGTCTTGCATCATCATCTCTCTCAATTATCTTGGACTGTCATATCATCTTTTTTTTATCTTCATCACACGCACATCATGTACACCTTGAGTGTATTAACCCCCTCCCTCCTTGTCCGTAAAAAAACTCCCACAAAAAAAGCCCCTTGTATTGATCTCTCTCAAAAAAAACATTATTTTTATCTTGACTTTCCCTCAAGAAAAAAAACTCTTGTACTTTCTACAAGAACAAAAAAAAGTTATAACAATTTACAATAGCCCAAGATTAAAGGAGAGAGAGAGGGACAAGAGTCATTTGGGAATTTCTCTCGTTTTTTTATGTATTGACTGGAAAAAGCTCAGGTGGGTATAGACAAAAGGGGGAAAAAGACAAGATGGAAAGAATGTAAAGGTTATATATTTTTACTTGGAGTTTAAATCCACAATGGACACAAGAAATGGAGATGGGAAGGTGGGAGGAGGGCCAAGAAAAAAAGAGAATTGAATAATTGAATATGCACAATGTGCAAGAAACTAGTTTTATACATATATACGTATATATAGGGAACAGTAGACAAGCCAGTTTTTGGCTTCCTTCGTCGGTGAAATACGGGGGATTTTAACTTAATCTTTTGTCGCATACAAGGCCAAACCAAACGACACATAGCCTTCCTCTTCCCACCTTTTTCTACTTTGTCCCGGGCTTTTTTTCTCTCATATGTGATCAATAATCCGTTTCCCAAAATCTATTCAATCTATTTACTATTTTATTTCTACCTTCTGTCTCTTCCACACACTGTACACACTGTACGATATACAAAAGTCAGTCCAAATGGAAAATTTTATGAGCTACAATCACGAAAATTAACAAACCATTTTTTTTAAAACTGTACCTTAAATAACCTCCATATTTTTTTATCAAGGAAGAGAGAGAGAGAGAAAATGTTATTTGAAAAGTGTTTGACTCTATTTAAAAAAATTAAATATTAAGTGAGGAGAAGAAAATTAGCATTGAATATCTGTAGATGAGCAGTTGGAATAAACAATTTTTTTATATGTATCTGGAGGTCGTCCTGTCTGTCTCTCTCTCTCTCTTTCTTCAACCATACAATGTTTGTGTGGAGTGGTACACAAGAGAGAGAGAGAGAGAGGGTGGGGGGTAAAGGGGGGGGGAGAAGGTTTATCAATGTTTGTTATCTTGGTTTAATTTACAATTTATCTTTAGGAACGTCTGGCCTCCAGACATTCATTCTCAATTCTGAATCTCAATTCCTATTTTCCAATTTCAAAACTCCAAATCCAAAATCTCTCTCTCTCTCAACCTTTCAACCCAATAGAGAGAGAGCAAATTATCGCGTTGTAAATTTATTTTGTCCATACATTTTTGCCCCATTTGCCATTCCCTTTTACATTTACCCCCTCAAACAAATTCAGAGTTCAACGCTATGCAAAATAAAAAATTCTTTTTTAAATGTTTCGTCACTTTTAAAACTTTGTGCGTCAATGAAATAAAAAAAAGAGTCTCTTTTTTTATAAATGGTGACTTTAAATGTGGCCATATATATCACATTAAAATAACACACAATTTTTTATTCATCTCTATTTTAGTATGTTCAACTTTGAACACATTTTATTTGAACAGGCAAGTGTATAAAATATTAATTTATTTTATTGTAAAAATATTTGATTTTTTTGTCATTGTCATGTTAGAAAATGAGATACGGGGGAAGGATATTATTTTTGAGTAAATAAAAGGGGGAAGGGGGTTATTTTCTATTTAATCAACTTTAATAAAAACATTTTTTTATTTACACATGAAGCTTGTTAAAGTGATTATCTTTGAGTAAACTTTTTCAGACTACTCCAATTTTATCAGTCGTCCACACACACAGGGGAGAAGAGTGGTCTCAAAAAATACTTGAAAAAAAATCCACTCTCCCCAAAAATATAGTCAAGTGGTCTCATCTACTCGTTATATGTACTGCACAACCTTTTGGCTCTTTGTTTGTTTTTTTTGTGTGGAGAGAGAGAGAGTTATCATAATCATAATTATCCAATCAAAAAAATTATTATAGATAGTTAGCCCCTATTAATAAATAATCTTTGTCTATATAAAACCAAAGTTAAATGGAGAAGGGAATTATTATAATAAATTATCTCATAAAAAAATCACGTCCATATTATTGACCTTTTTTTTATTTATAAAAGAGAATTTATTTTTATGTATACATTACACATGGAACAGCTGCCACCTAAGATTATTATGACAAGGAAAATTAAATGGTCAAATACTTTAAAAAAAGTTGAATGAGATTTTTTGGGTTAAAATGATGATGGTCATTTTGAGAGTTAAGATTTTCCATTGTCAAATATAAAAAAAAATGCAAACTGTGACCGAGTCGTAGAAATATTTTTTTTTGGAGAAAAATAAAACGGGGGAGCCTCCCTACACCACATGGAATAAAAAGGGAGCCTCAAAAAAGAGTAGAAAATTCAAACTCGTTTCAAATTTCTCTCCATCATTCCTCCTCCTCCTTTCCCTTGCAAAAAAAGGGGGAAAAGCCGAATGTGAATGGTTTTCTATGATTTTAAATCGATTTCAATTCATAATGCGTAGGAATTTATACCCATTTCTCCATCTTATGACTTGTCTCCCGTACACTTGAAAATTCTCCTATCTTCCCTCTATAAATATAAAATTTTATAATAGACCCCCCCAAAAAACGGCTCAGGGAACCGCCCTGGGCATCCATCTCCTTGCGAGAGAAGAAATTTGTTACAAGAAAAAAAAGCCGTCGCTACATTATCAGTCAAGTAGAGTAAAAGTAAAAAGTATTCGGTAGGAGAAAGGTAACTGGTACATTGGCAAAGATTGAGAGAAAGTTGTACAAGAAATTGATGAAAGGTTAAAGAAAAGGAAACGGGGGGCTGGGTTGGGCTCTAATATTAAGTATTATATTAAGCTCATAGCCCAAAAGAGAGAGAGAGAGAGAGTTATAATATAAAGTAAAAGTGGTGAAAGGGTTAAAAAAAGAGGGCTATGAGAATGAGAAAAAATACTGCGCAAAATGGTCAGTTGACTTGGTTGAATTGAGAAACCCAAAGTGTTTTCCAATATTTCTCTCTCTCTCCCTCAATAGATCATGCTCTTTTGGTCTAGTCCAGGGCAAAACGAGAGAGAGAGAGAGAAAGAAGAAAAAAATACGAGAAATGTTCTCGTGTCATTTCAATGAATGAAACTTGAAGGACATGTACCAATTTTTTTGAGGAGGGCTATAGATAGCTAGCTAGCTAGATGGATGAGATGGAGGGAAGGGCAAGCTATGCACAGTAAAAGTAAAAGTGATGAGGACTGGATGGGGATGAGTCCAAGGAAATTTATTAAGGAATTGTGAAAATGTTCTGGAGTTGTAACTGGATAGTTTTTTTTACTCTGATCCCATTTCCCTCTTACTCCGTCCCATTAACAAAGGCTCTTCGTATTACCCGCCATTTCTCTTGATGTAGAGCTAGAGTTAGAGCTGGTAGAATTCTAGAATCTTTCTAGGTTCTAATACCAACTCGTCTAACACCAGGCCCCCCTCTCCCCCTTCTTTAGTTTGTGTACTACGCTTCTATGGATGCATCATGAGCATGGCTAGTTCCTTTACATTGTATGAGAGAAGCAACTTTTGGGATTCGGGCCGTAGGCGGAAAATCAATATTGAGCTGAGGCTCCAGCTAAAACCCGCTCACACCGCCGCCGTTTCTTCTCGCGTTCTCTCTCTCTCTGTCGTCTCTCCTTGAACAATTTTGGATAAACAAAGTCTTTGGGCAAACCTATGGAGCCACATTCATAGCCAATGCCTCTAGAGAGAGAGAGAGAGAGAGAGAAGTTGAATGTGCAATTCTTATTTATCCACACACAACATAAAAATATATACACTTGTACTCGGGATATCATGTCCCCCCTTCCTTCTTCCTTGTCCTTTAGAATGGGAATATGGGGCTTTATTTTTTTATAGGTTATTTCCTATATTCCAAATTGCCCAAAAGAAAAAAAATATATTCACCCATTTACTCTTCAAGTCTATTTTATTCTTTCCCATCTTCCCTACATTTAAACCATGGCTTTATTTTTGGAGATTCTATTCTGTTTTTTTGTCTGTCGTGTAAAGTGGTGACGGGAACATTATTTTTATTGTGAAAAAAGTCTACCCCATTTTTTAAATAAAAAAATAATTTTTTTGCAATCCTCTATATAATTTAAACAAAAAAAAAACAATTGAAATTTAATTTTCAAGTTGGGGGACAACCAACAAAATAGAGAGAGAGAGGATTGAAATGATGGCAAAGAGGGATGACCCCAATTTGGGTCCCTCTCTCTGTCTGTTTTTTTTGGGGAAAGGGAGAGACAAAAGAAACAAAAGTTTGAGAGGGATAGAGATGACACGCAGAGTGTGGAGATGGAATAGAAATTAAATAAAATATTTATGAAACAATTGACTTCCGAGTGGACAGAGACAAAGGACCGTTTAAAATTGTGTGTACACACAGTACACACAGAGTCAATGATGAATGACTTGCCATGTCCTTCATGGATGGTTAGCAGGTGCAGAAATTTAAATAAAAATTACGCATATTTTCTGCAATTTTTCTCTCTCTCTCTTTAAATTGTAGTCTATATCTCTACACAGAGACAATATAATTATACGTTTTTATTTTTTGAAAAAATATTGTCACTCCTTTGAAATTGTCTACACGAGGGAAAAAAATGACATTTAAATTTCCCTACGCATTTCCAAGCCTCCTTTTTTTAATTACAATTCTTTTTTTGTGTCCTAATTCATCATTAATAATGTTGGAGGCAACAGACGGAGGAAATTGACCTTTCAATTTAAAAATAAAATATTTAAAAAAAAAAAATTTTTTTTGGAGATGAAAATCCACATCTTTCTATTTAGAAAGAAGAAAAAGATGGAAACGAAATGGATAAATTTTCTGTGCTACTCAAAATTCTTATATTCTTTTTTTTGTGTGGAAAATAATAGCCATGCCAAATTTTGTTCCCTGTCTTGTCACGTCAATAGACATGACAATAAATCAAGAATAAATCTATAACCTTTGATATAAAAGATAAAAGACTTTCTCCAACAAAACCCGCCTCATCTCTCCCTCTCCTCCGTGAATCCCCTCTCTCTCTTGTAATGGAGGCTAGACTGCACAGGAGGACATGACATGGATACACCTTGCTCTTCACAATCTCTCTCTGCTTTCCCCCATCTCACCATCCCTGAGCTTGCTAGAAGAATGAAAGAGACTTGGAAGGAAAGAACGGGGAGAAAGGGGAAAAAAAGAAAGTTGAGCATGTAGTCCACAGTCTGTGACATGAAAATGTAGCCTAAAGTGAAGAAAACTGGGTTGGTGGAATTTCTCACCGTATTTCTAACATGGAGCATGGGATATAATATTTGAAGGCGGACATAGAAAACTTTCTCCTTCCACACAATCATGTTGATGGAAACCTCAAGCCGACATTTTTTCCTTACACCCATTCAACTACAAGGGAAAAAAAGGAGCATCGGCTTTTGGCATTATATCGACGTCAAGACTTTCTCCTTGCATATAAATATGGATAGCTAGCAGAGGCAGAGAGAAAATGGTCCAAATGGAAGGGAGAGGGTTGGGCAGAGAAAAAGTCCATGCCTATTTACCATAGTCAATTTATAACAAGGGAAAAAAAATTTCGTGATACTTCCTCCACAGACAAGACATCTCCAGAGTTGATAGAAGAAAAAAGAAAATCCTTTTTTTTGATGTAATGCTCCCATCCCTCCTTCTCTTTATAGGGCCAACAATCTATGAAAATTTCACTTTATATTACCCCTCTCCCCCCAAAAAATCCTACCTTCAAACTTTCCCCTTCAAAAGAAAGGGAAAGGGAAAGAGTCTGTGAGTGAAATCGTAATACGAATATATAGGCCATAAGACTTGTATAATAATACACGTGAAATTTTCGTACTGTCTCTCGCTTTCTCTCTCTTTGTGTGCAAGAGAAAATGTTAAGTAGACCTCATTCCCCATGTACTCCTGATATCAGCTACAATTTTCCCTATACTTTTTAATACATCAACTCCCTATAAAAAAACTTCTTGTCTTGCCTATGGGTACAGTCGACTAGAAAATCCATAATGGTCTCATGACTATCCTACCCGCCATAAAACATTGTAAAAACTCTCTCTCTCTCTCTCTCTTCTCTTCTTTTGTGTGACCAACATGAGAAAAAAATGTTTTTTTTTTACAAAAAAAGGACCCAACAAGATTCCCTCCCCCTCAAAATGTACAAGGCTCTTCTCAGCTAGTCAACCAAAACCTTGTGGCTATAACCAAAAAAAAACATAATTCTCTAGTGAACCTTAATAGTCGAACCAAAGGTAAAGTTAACCAAGTGGACATTAAAAACTCAAGGTTTTCTCTCTCTCCCCCCCCCCCTCCTTTACATTTTTGTCCTTTCTCTTTCTTTTTTTACCGTCCTCATTTTTAGAATGTGAAATGGCGAGTGTCGTTCAATGGACTCTTGAGAATGAGGATTTTCAAATGGGGGCGGGATGGAGAAAAAAGAAGGGACATATTTTTAGTTAAATTAACCCACCACATACCAACTCTAGCAATCTTTATTTCCTTTTTTAGCCAAAAAAGAAGAAGAAAAAGAAAATCTTTACAGCTTTCTCTTCCTCTCCCTCTATAAAATCCCTAGGCCATGGTTAGAGCAAGACAAGTGAGGATGAGTGTTAACTTTGTTGGATCATCCCAAATTTTACTCTCTTTCTCTTCTCAAATGGAATGCAATGGGAAGGATTTGGGATTTACGATTCTGTACATTCCCACAGAGAAAGAGAGAGAGACTTTTGTCACAATTTTGGAGAAAATTGTAGTCAACTCTCTCTCTCTTTAGTTCCAAAGAGAGAAAACTCCCAAACTTTCTCTCTGTCTCTCTGGGTTATTGTTACAATGTAGAAAGTGATCCTATTGTCTGTTCAATTTACTAATTTTCTACTAGAGAGGGGAGAATTAATGATCCACATTAAACACTTGCCCTCATCTTCTTTTCAACCTTTCCCTCTAATTGTATTTATACGTCATTCCACCTCTACAATTAAAACATCCCCCCTTCCTCTCTGTCACTTTCAAAGAACAGGAGGGAGAGTGGCAATTTAATTACAATTTTAAAATCGATACTGTTAAAAATGGAGATGTCTTGACACTACAATTACACATTTCAAAAAAAAGAAAGAATTTTTTTTCTCTTGTTGAGAACAAACAAACCGTAAAATGGCCACGCGTGCTCTCTCCCACTCTAGAGCTAGAGTTCTCTCTGTTTTGTAGCACATGAGAGAACAATAATTATGAAAAGCGGGGGGAAAGTCTCTTTCTCTGGGAAAAAGGGAGTGAGGACATAATTAATCAAAGAGTAAATATGGGGGTACTGACATGAGTGAAATTTCCTCTGTATAAAATCAAACAAATAAAATAAAAGGCATCAAAGTCTCTCCCTTCATCATGCATACCAAGCCCAACACACAAAAAAAATCCTGAAAAAAATCCAATGAATTTTACTCTCGTCCCAAAAGAAAAGAAAACGTCATTGCATTGGCCACTGTACTCTTTTGGCCACGGAAATGGGGTTACATATGGCCTAATTCATTATGAATGAAAGTCAAGACGGTGAAGGCAAGAGAGAAAAAAAGGAGGATGAAATGGCCTCGTCCTTGTCAGCCACTTCTACAAGCCCCCCCCCCCTCCTCCTCCCCCTCTTTTCTTATGCAGTAGACCTCTACTCATCTCATTCTTGACAGAAAAGCTCTTATGATTTCCTGAGTTTTCTCGAATCTTTCCCTTCCCTTTTTTTCTCTCTTTCTCAAAGCCTCAGAGTAGGGAACCAAGTTCCACAAAAACCAAGCCACACCGCTTATGCCTTTTGAACTATAAGAACCCCAAAATACTAAAGCCCCCCCTCTTTCTTTCCCCCCTCTTATATAATAGAGGCGAAAATCAATGAAATCGAGTTCTCTTCTTCTTTTTCCCTATACTTTCTCTCTACTTTCTCTCTCTCTCTCTCTCTTGGTCTATTTGGTTATATGTCTAAATGTCACGAGAATAGTCTCTACATCTAAATTTCTTTTTTTTGAGCGTGTGATATGTACAATGTATAAAAGTTGATTGTCTTTTTTTTTAAAAAAAATTGTATTCTATTCTATTGGCCATATGATGGGTTCCATGTTATATGTTAGGGCTTTGGGTTAGAAATACTTCATAAAAAATTCACTGTCAACCCATTAGCAAAAGGCCACCAAGTTTCCTTTCAATTGGAATATACTAAAACCTTTGCCTTCCTTTTTTTGTGTATAATTCAATTTCATGTTCAACTCTCTCTCTCTATTTTTTTCAGTCACAACTTTTTGGGACATGGAGCAAGACAAAGGCCATGTGACAAGTCATGTTAGTTCATTTAAAGACACTGGAGAGGAGAGAGAGAGAGAGACGGAAAATAATTGAAATATTTAATTTGACTTTGTGTCCACATTTACTATAGAAAAAAAATTGGTTTGACGGTAGACCAATATTTTGGGGAGAGTGCAGGAGAAGAAAAAGGATTGAAATGGCCATGATGGAGCCGTAGAAAGAGAAAAAAAATGTACAAAATAAAAAGTGACGGCAATAAAAGGAAAGTGAAGAATGTAAAAATGTTGATTTTCTTACAATTCACATCCACATGGACGTATGAGAGAACCCTACTGTTAGAGTACAAGCCATTCATTTTATTTTTATTTTTTCCCCTTCTTATTCTGTCTACTTAGCACAACGTCCCCATAAATAAAATATTGAATTGTATAAAAAGACAAGTTGCGAGATTGTGTGTTGGCTAGCCACCTTTCTCCAAAAATAAAAAAAACAAATTGCATTGGATATCTCTCCCCATGTCCCTTTGACCACTAAAAAAACAAAAAGCCAGAACAAATTTTTGAGGGCTAGGGGCTGGGTCAAATGATTAGATTATAGAGAAGCCATATTTTTTTTTAAAAAAAAATTTTCATTTGTAAAAATTACAAGTCTGGATATAATTGAGAGAGGGGGGGAGGGAATACATTTTTTTTGAAATGGATATCACTCTCTGCGTGTCATGTCGAGATAGAGAGAATGACAAATTAGCATATATTTTTTCCCCTCTTCAAGTGCCTCTACATATTTCAATGGAGAAAAAAAATCGAATATGGAGTGTCTGCCGGCCATCTGTCACTAGATTATTTAGAAATTCAATCTCTCTCTCTCTTGCTTTTAATAAAAATATACATTTCAAATGGGGGGGAAACCATTATTGAGAAAGAATTATTATAATTTTTTTTTTTGGTTAAAAATATATTTGAACAATTGATACTTGACATGGAAAGGTAGACTATAAAATAAAAAAAATAGAAAGTTGAAAAATGACCCTCTACTAACTAATTATTCCACTTTACACAATAATTCGGTCTCTCTCTCTCTAAGTTAAATGTATTATTAATGGATTGTGAAAGGATTTTCATGTTAAAGCCTGTCACCAAAAAAAATCATCTTAAAATTTGGTGTCCCATGGGATTTTTACACCATTTTCAAAAATCTTTTTCATTTCTTTTCTGACACCAAAATAAATTCCTTGTTGAAGTTTGTCAAATCTTTCAAATCAAAACGAAAAGAAATATATTTTTCTTTTGAAAAATATTTCCTATGTAGAAATTCCAAAAGGAAAAAATTCCATGTTGCGTAGATGATTCCAAGTTGGAAAAAAATCATGGAGATAAATTCCAGAGACTAAAAAACGGAGGAAAAAATGAATTTTTTCCAGGAAATGAACGTAAAATTGGATAAAAAAAGGAGTAACCAAATACAGTAACAAAAAAAGGATCAACAAGGCATGATAAACTTGTTCCTCTTCTTTTTTTTTGATGGAATCATCTCGAGATAATGTTGAGTGCTCCAGACATTGAATCTCAAAATTCAATTGACACTTCTCGGTGAATTCCAAATTTTAAGGGAGGGGGGAGAGAAGAGCTTTCCCTCTTTATTGGGGAGGGAGAAATTTTAGTTTATTTTGATGGCCATTTTTTTTCCTATAGTCTCTCTCCTTTTGGAAACAATGTTAAAGATTTTGGACAAGAGAAAAGAAATAAAATGGAGAAAATAAGAAAAAAAAGAGGAAGAAGCGGCGTGTGGGTTAAGTATAAAGTTGCAGATAAATGGCTCTCCATTCTATTCCCTTTTTTTTGGCTATGTGCCATTTCCATAGCAAGTTTTCAAGGTGCAACTTCAACTGCCATCGTAAAATAGATGAACCAGCATTTTTACAGTCTCCTTCCCTTCACCTGCTCCCTCCTAAAAACCTTTTTTTCCCTTTGTTTTTCTTCCCAACTAAAAATGAACCACCCTCTCTCTTTCTTTTTACATGTAATGCACATCCCACTAAAATAACTTAAATGCTAATTATCTGTGTAAATTAAAAATAAAAATAATCTTACCAATAGAAAGACGTCTCCATCTTGTTTTCCTTTTGCGGCCCATGAAGAGTCAATTGCTCTTGTTAAAAAAATGTCAAAGAATTGAAGAATTCCTCACCAATTGAAAAAATTAATTATTCAACCAATGGAATAATTGTACGGAGAAAAATTTAAACAACCAAGAGAGAGAGTTCACTTGTCCCAAATTATTTCTTCTTTTTTTTTAAAAATACAATGGCACTAATCTTGAAAAAAAATTGAGTCAGGAAACAAGTTTTTTTTCAAGTTTTTTTTGTCAATTGTTTTTGTTGTGGATCATAAAACTGGAATTTTCTTCTTAGTGTAAATCATCATTGTCATTATTTTATATTTAGAAAAAAATAATAATTAATAAATTTCACTTTAAACAAATTAATCATTTGGACACTTTTGGTTTAAATTTTTTTTTTCTTGTCGACACAATTTTAATTCCTCATTGGAAAATATTTTTAGTCGCCCTCCCCCTCACGTCTCATTCTTCTTGAAGTCTTGTTGATAGATCAAGCCTGAAAAAAAAAATTATTTAATTTTAATTCAAATTACAAACACACAAAAGGAAGAAGGAAAAAAGTCTGGTCCAGATTAAAATCTCATTAAAAAAAAATAGCATTTAATTTTCTCTCCTCCCCTCAAAAAAGACAAGGAAGCCAAGAATGGAGGAATGACAAGTGACAAGTATTTTTATAAAAAGATAATACAGATCACACCAAAAGAAGTAAGCACAACACACAAGAAGGGGGTAATAAGCCAAAGTTATATTTTTTGACTCTGTCTCTCTCTCCTAATCGTAATCTGGCCAAAACAAACAACATCAGTGCTTCTCATTATCTTTTTTCTCCTCTCCTCCTTTATTTACTCCTTCATTTTTCTAATACTTATTTGCATTCAAAGTCCCACACTCAACCCTCCCCCAAAGAAAGGGAGACCATGTGACAAGTCTCACAAGACTCATTTTCTCTAGACCCCAAGACCCCCAAAAAAATTTCGTCTCTCAGTGCCTAAAGAGAGACGAGAAGATGATGAGAAAAAAAAATTGGGAAGATTACTTATCTCGTCTCAAACATTTCTGTCACCATCATCAAGAAATTCAATATTTTTTTATTCCTTTTTATGAATCCTCTGTACTGTTTGTATTTTTTTGAAAATTTATTTTTTGATAAAATTTCTATACAAAGTCTCCCCTTCATAATAAATACTAGACAAGTTTTTATCCGAGATGAAATTTGTTTATTTTAAATAAAAAAAAGAATTTATTTTACACAGTTACAGCCACTCTTTTTAGTTTAGTTTTTTTTCTCTTTGATTTTATGCGTAGATTTAAGTGTGTAAAAAATGCGTGGTTTTCCAATTTTGTGTGTTGTGTAAAGATAGCGTGTAATATTCACATTTTTTCAAGATGAAAATTGTCATAATATTTGTAAATATAAAAAAATGATCACCTTGTTATTTTAAAACACCCACCAAATTTGAAATTGAACATGATTTTTCATTTTTTACTACTATTACTAAATATTTACACAATACAAATAAACTGGTCTCATTTTCACCTGTCAAAAAAAACTAAAAAAGAAAAGATTTTTTTAAACAAATGAACATTACCAACTAAAAAGAAAAGATGTGCAACTTAATTTCTATTGGTATTTCTCTATCTAAAAAAAACTTGTAGTAATTTTTAAAAATAAAATCTAATTTGAAATTCTTTACAAGTGCTCTGGAGGGACTCGAGTGGGGTTTGTGAATAATCAAGGGATGACATGTAAGTAAAATAGAATAATAATAAACTAGTCAGAGCTAGAAAAGTTTATAATTAAAACTTACAGAGATTCAAAGACTGTATAATAAATGTAACGTTAAATGAATTCTAAATTGTAAATTTGTAAATCCAAAAACTATTTCCCTTTAAAAAAATATATGTATATATGGAGGTCCCCCACACAACAAAATCTAAATCTAGACGTTATGGCTCCCCTGTCATGATGAACAAACAGGTAGAGAGAAAAAAGGGGAGGGGAGGGGAGAGGTGATTATTATAATATCACTTGGTAATTTAGGGAACATTAGCATGAAAATAGGATTCATAGAATGGGTAGCCTCATATTTATATTCCTCATTAAGCATCCCATGTTACACTTTTCCATCTCCATTTTTGTGAGGTACCATCCATCCACAATGGCATGATCCTCGTGAGTTAAAAAAAAGTATATAAAAATATTTATACATTTATTTTTTTTCCCTCTTGTTGGCTTGACTGACGATGACTGAGGGGGGGGATTGAGTTTTGTGTAATTAATGTGGCCATAAAAAAAGGAAACTCGAGTGAGAACTAGAATTGAAGTTTTTGACTTTACTCAAAAATATCTCACAATGAACAAAACTCACCACAAAAGCATGTTACACTGAACCACACTATTTAGCTTGTAACTCCTATGCAGTTAAAAATTATTATTTCCCAAAGGTTAAAACCTCCAGAGGCTATAAAAAAAATTTTAATGAAAAAAAATCATCTCCATGAATTTCACGTGTTCATTCATCAACTCTCTCTATCTCTCTAGCTCTCTCTCTCTCTATTCCCATTCCCTGTTCCTTCTTTTGTCTTGTTTTGAATTTTCTAAAAAAGCCTAGTTTCCACTTTACAGCCATGTGCTAATCAGAGTTGGAGATTTTTTTTACAATGGAAATCACTTGTCTTACAAATCATGGACAAGTAGTTCCATTCTTTGGGAAGAGAAAGAAATTTTTTGGGGTACAACAAAAACACTTTTTTTTGTATCCCACAGTTGATGGCCACGTGGATGACTTTTATGACAGTTTTTTTTTCTATTTGGAAAGTTCCAGACATTTTATTTCGTCATTCCATTCCATAAAAGAGGGAGAGAGAGAGTTGAGCTCCCTTCCACCCTCTCGTCCATAAAACAATTTTCTTAACGTCTCATTTCAAGTCATACAAGTGGTCAATTGATTTTGGATAATTTAACTCCCCTCCCCTCTGACCCATTTAGTAATTGACATTTTTTTGGGGTGATTTTTTGACTCATTTTTTGGTATCTTTTGACTCGTTAATTTTTATCATCAAAATGAGGGATTGTGGTTATTAAATTACCTTGTTTTTCCTACTAGCAAAATACATATTTTGACCAATGTAATATTAATCAAGTTCACAAATTTAATTGTTAAGTGTATTGGTAGCCCTGATACAAATGACATAATATGTATATTAAAGTATATTATTTTACAAACTAAAAACATTTTAAATTCTTTTATGAAAAACAGAAAAACAGTACAAAAATATTTTACAATTGTGAATTGCAGAATTATTTTTTCGAGATAGAAAATCGTATTATTAAATGACTTGAGTTAAAAATTTGACTAGAAAAATGACTCGTGAGTAGAAGTAAAAAGAACGGATTGTTCATTTAGAATTGATAGGTGGTTGATAGGCTTTAGTTGTTTTTTTTTGAATATTTAATAGAGCAATTGGATTCAAGATTTGGATTAATTACCTCACAAAAAAAAATATTTTTATTCATTTTTATGAGTCTCCTTTCCTTTTCTTGGACTCTCTCACTTCTTTATGACTCTCAGTCTCTCATTTCTGAGCCAACTCAAATATCGCAAAGCACAGCACATTACCATCTTTCCCTCTCTGGCCCACAAGCTGTTGAAATTTGAGACACCAAAAAAATATAATAAAATGTAAGAGAAGGCAATTGGCCATGGTAAAAATTGAATTGGGGGAATGCCATTATTATTTTTCTGACGCAATGTCATATCCCAACTCTCTTTTGTCCTGTACAAATTTTACAAAACTAAAAACCATGTTCTTTTCTTTTTTTTGACTAATTACAAGAGTTTCCAGTTTTTCACAAAAAAAAGAATAAACTTTTCCGTACAATCCTTCCATTGTATCTTTTGTGACCTTGTCTAAAAAAAGAGAAAGACAAAAAAAATTTAATTGAATTTTGAACAAATTTTTCGATGAGGATTTAAGACTTTTCTCTCATTTTTTTGTCAAATTTCAAATTAATTCTTAATATGATTACTTTTTCATGCTCTACTAACTCTCATCAAACTTTTCCTTGTACATTGAGAGAGAGAGAGGGGGAAAAATATCCCGGATGAATTATAGACAAGTTTCATGGACTAGGACAAATCAAATATATAAAAAAATACTTTGGGCTTCTCAACCAAAATCCCTCTGCCTCTGTAAAAACTCTAGAGAGAGTTAAGTGGCTGAGAATGCGGATTTATCAATATTGGGCTTTAACTTTATCTTCAACTTTTCAACTTGGACCAACAAGACGCCTTCTCCTTCTCTCATTTTCTACGGAGAGAGTGCAGACTAAATGGAATTTGACACAGTGAAATGTGACTCTACTTCTTAATTCAAACTCCTTCTCCAGCTTTTTTGTACTAACGTCAGCTCTCTCCAACTTATCTTGGATATAAAGTCCAATTGTACAATCCTAGAAAAAAATATTCTCCATTTCCTCTTTCAAGAAAAAGTTCTATGAACGGGCATCATGAAAAAAAACAAGACAATTTTATATAGAAAAAAATATAGAAAAAGAAAAGCTAATAACAAGACTGCCCAACTCCTTTTTTTGTTCCTTTGTAAGAAAAAAAGGAGGAATTAACCGGGAGTCAAAACCCCCCACCCCCCCTCTCCTGTCAATACTCCTGTCATCCTCCACTATTTTTTTCTGTAGTTAACGGTGGCACTAAGGAAATTAACAACCCCGCCCCTCCTTTTCCAGGAAATTGTCCTTGACTCTCTTCAACATTTATAAAAAAACACGACTAAACCTGACTAGAGACCCTGGAAAGTTGTGGACTTTGAAGAATTCAAAAAAATAAAGAGTTTTTTTTTCAAAGTTCCTCATAGTGAGGACAAGGAGGTGGCAAAGGCGAAAATTTTGCCAAACTCCGAAAAAAACCCGCCAGCTGTTTTCTTCTCTACCCAGCCAACTGATTGAAGTTCCAGAGATCCAGCTCCAGGTCTGGACTCTTAACTTTTGAGAGGACGTCAATGAAAGAAAAAAAGTTTGGGAAATAGTTTTTTTTGTGGGTCTTTGTGTTTTCTTGTTGTCCTTGATAATAATTGTAAAATAATGTTTTTGGTCTAAAGATATAAAGAGAGAGATGAACGTGTGCCTGGAAAAATTATGAAAAGTAGGGGACTTGATTCCACCCTTCCGTGCACCCGTCCGCTGTTGAAAATGATTAAATGGAGAATTTCATGAGGAAGGTGGAGAGAGGAAGAGACTGTTACAAAAAGGGAGAATGGAAGAATGGGATGGTGGTGGAGAGTACATTTTTTTCAATAATGAATGTGTAGCATGGATGGGAACAGAGGTAATTCATCTTGACAACCCGAGCGTTACTCGAGTAATAGCAAAAGAGTCAGAAGGAAGAGAGAGAGCGAAAAAAAGATAATTACGGTAGAAACAAATAGAAAATGGAAGAAAGCTTGCCAAAAAATTTGCTACTGACGAAGTACAAAAAATATTCTCGGCGATCTCTTGTCTCTCTCTCTCTCTCTTTCCAACATATAAACAATGCAGGAACTAGAAGGAACAAGACGAGAGAGAGAGAAAAGTTTAATTCTTTTCCAGCTTCTCTTTTGTTCTCATGTCTTGTCCTCCACCAGCCGTGCCAATTGTTCACAAGAGGTAAAGCTTCTTTTGCACTCAACACCACAAAATAAGGAGAAATTGCAAAAAAAAGACTTTTTGGGTACAAGGATGACTACCAAAAATGCACAAGGGAAAAGAGCATATACCCTACATTTACAAGGGAGAAGGGAAGTGCGTGTAAAAAACAAGAGGGAGAAAGAGAAAAGAAGCCTTAAGAAATGTAGAAAAAGAAGAAGAAAAAACAATCGTGGCTTCCGGCACTAACGTAAATCAATCACATGACTTTTCGCTTACCTCCAATTTATTAGTTTTCTCTTTTTTTCCCAACTTGTCTTCTCTTCAAGCCCATGATCATGATCCGTCTCTTCCCTTTTGTCAGTCCATCCTCTCTCCACTTTCTTTCAAGACTCTCTCATGTCCACTTTTATTTAAAACATTTTCACAAAACCTTAAATTAGTAAAAATAATTATTTGTCTTTTTTTCTCACACTCCAAGTTTTTTTTTTAACTTTTGAACACGAGACGACACTTGTGTCACTTTTTTATCAGTCAAATTCCAATTATAAATTGGAAAAGTTTATTTTTTATATTAAAAAATATATTTATTTATATGCTCTATATACAAAAAGAGAGAAGAAAGTCAATATTTATTTATTTATTTTCAAACTCAAAAAAAAGGACCAAGAAAAAAATCAACCAAGTTCCTTTTCGCATCGGACTAAACAATTTTTTTTTCTCTTGTCAAAATATTTTTCTCTACAAAGAAAAAAAAAGGTAGGAGAAAAAAACTGAAAAAATTCTTTGTAAAACTTTTTCAGTTCAAAAATTGGGGACTCGTCCTCGTTGTGTTTGAGTACTCTCGTATGGAGAACAAGGATTCGAGAAATTTTTGTTGGTTTGTGAGACAAGACGAGAAGAAGAAATATATATATATAATTTTTTGGCAGAGTTTATATATTTGGAGATAAAGACAGAGAGAGAGAGGATTCTTTTTTGGAGAACAAAAAAAATTGGAGAAGAAGAGTTGTACAGCCGCTGAGCGACTGAGAAGAACTGAACCAAGCCAAACTTTTTCTCCCAGTTGTCCCCACACAAGCAAAAAAAAGGGGGGGGGGGGTCTGAAGCATGAGTTTTGGAGAGAGACAAAACTTGTCCCGTTCTACAGTAACTGTGCTTACTCCACTTGTATTCCTATAAAGTTGAACATTTCAAGCCTCTCTCACCATTTCAGTTTGTATCAACTCTAACATTTAACTTTGGACTTTGTACACCAAACGACAAACATAGTTCGTCTCCTATATGAAAATCTCTATACCCAATTTTTTTTTAACCTAGCTCTTCACCCAAACCATTATATATCCTCCCATGTGTGTGTGTGTCTCTCTCTTTTGTACACGTACATCTTTTACCATGTGCTGTGGAGGTATTTCATCAGCTTCTGAGTTCTGGAACACAGCCCCACCTCCTCTCTCTCTGCCTCTCTTGTCTATTCAACACGCACACGGAGAGAGAGAGAGAGAGAAAAAAAAAGTCTTCTCAATTCCAGACCAATCCAAATCTCATTTTCTAGTCTTCATCCTCATCCCCAACAAGACCATTTGCCACCTTTTTCCCATATTAGAAAAAATATCTATCCAATTGCCAAAAAAATCTTTTTTAGTTTCTCCAGTCAGATCTTTCTTTTTTTTAGAGTTGATCAATTTATGAAAAAATAATCATTTTTGAGTCTTTTCTAAATTTTATTTTACATGGAACATTTTACCTAAAAATTCCCCTTTGGAGCCTTCCAGTCAGAGAGGAGAAAAGTTTGAGAAAAAAAATGTGTCAGGAAAGAAAGGATGTCTCGAGAGAGAGGATCTCTCTCTGAGACGGAAGTGAGAAGAATCAAGTGTCTTGTCTCTCTCTCTCTCTCTAATTTGTTGAAGGGGGGGATAAATAAACGGTGAGGAAGAAGAACACACCAAAAAAAAGAGAGACAAAGTTTATAAATACAATTCTCTTCACCTTGTACATTTCTACACTTTTTATTCTTTCCCAAAAAAAGAAAAAAAAATCTTTTTAAATTACTTCCGTACAAGGCAATCTGGACAATCCCACAAGAATATTAGCTTTCAAATTGTAATGGAAAAAGTGATAAAAATTGACAATTTATAAAATAAAAAAAATTCAACTCTAAATAAAAAGTATGAGATTAATTACATGTTGGCTAGGTACATTGATTTGGGCTCTTGTTCTTTTGATTTTAGACTCTTGTCCTCCTTTTGTTATGGTTTTTATTGTGTAAAAAGTGTAAAGTTACTGAGGTTTTGGAGAGAGAGGCTCATTAGAGAGGGGAGAATATTGATGACGAGTGACAGAGACAGAGGCTCAAAATTCATTCTATTCATCGTGGGTGGAAAATCTTGCAGGCCACAAAACCTCCTCCGAACCGATAGAATTTTTTCCTCCCTAACTATTGATTGTTTTTTGATTTCTCTAAAAGAAAACATATTAGATTTTAGCGGAATTATTAATAGCCAGCTCAGAAATGTAGCGACGAAAGGAATGGCACTATGATGCGATAAAGTGAAAATTCCCCGACCTTTACATGTCACCACCACTGCAAATATGTATGATGTCCACAAAATGGGATGAAAAACATTAAAAATTACCATTGAT